>OU612044.1:65530229-65566238 GCA_914767935.1 Coremacera marginata | reverse complement strand
TTGATAGCTAAAATAAACAGAAGAGGACCAAGGTGACTACCCTGAGGAACACCTGATCCAGCAATAAATTCAGAAGACAATGCGCCTCGGAAACGTATTTGATAAGATCGCTCTACCAAATACGATTTAATCCAGTTTACAAAATATTGTGGAAATCCCATTAACTCAAGTTTAAATAAGATTAGATTGTGTGGTAGCTTATCAAATGCCTTACTAAAGTCAGTGTAAACACAATCGACCTGGTTACCAGAATCAATAGAATTTAAGCAGAATGTTGTAAAATCGAGAAGATTAGACACAGTGGATCTGCCATTCACAAAACCATGCTGACGAGTTGTTATGACTTCCCCACAGTGAATTTTCACCCGATCATACACCATCCGCTCAAAAAGTTTTGGAATCGATGAGAGCTTAGCGATAGGCCTATAGTTACTAACATCGTTCCTGCAACCCTTTTTAAAAATAGGACTTATAAATGATTTTTTCCAAAAAAGTGGAAAATAACTTTCGTTAATAGATTTATTGAATAATACAGAAAGTGGTTGACTCAAAACGGAACCGCATTGTGTTAACACTGCGGCAGGAACACCGTCAGGTCCAGCACCAAACTCCTCATCGATCGATCTAATATACATTAAAATATCCTCTGGAGTGAAGGATATATGTTCCAAAGATACTCTGGGTTCGGAATTCATATATTCAAAGTACTCTCCATCAGGAGTAAAAGAATCTGAACAGAATGATTCTTTAAAAAGATTGGCGAATAGGCCACAAATTTGGACGGGATTGTCAGTAAATCCCTTAGGAGTTCTAAATGAAGAAGGAAATCCATCAGATTTCTTCTTTGTGTTTACGAATCCCCAAAATTTCTTTGGATCTGTCAATATTCTCAGCTTAACATTATCTAAATATTCGTGATATAATGTAGCTGAGCGATTTTCAAATTCCAGATACAAACGTTTGTAAGTTTCTAGGTCGTTTGAGCCTAAGCTACAGACGTATTTCTTCCATGCCCTATTCCTGTTGTTGCGAAGAGTCTTTAAATCCTTTGTGTACCACGGGTACGCAGAATTCCTCGCAAATTTGAGACTATAAGGTACTGATTGAGAAAGCACAGCAAAGAGTTCTATATAAAAAAAATGTATGGAGTCATCAAGGCAATTTACATTTATATATTCTAAAATTGCATTAAGTTTACCATGAAGCAACTGATTCAACTTCAAAAAGTCAGCATTTTTAAAATTGAATTCATAAAGCTTATCTGCTGAATTAGAATTTACTATATTTGCTCTGTCGGATTTGTACCAAATACTCAATGGTGGATGATATTCATCAACAGTAGTTAGAGCATGAAAGGCCCTCTTAACAACAACATTGTTACTGTCTGTAGTTAAGACCAGGTCAAGAAGTCTTTCAAAACTATTATAAATACAACTCACTTGTTGTAAGTCTGAACATATATTATCAACAAATATATGTTCTTGGCGGGTCTTCGAATTAGATGCACAATAGTACGTATCATCGTCAGAAGAATGCCATTTTAAATCAGGTAGATTAAAATCGCCCAATAATAAAATGTCGTCATTAACGTCAAGTAAATCAATTATGTAATCTATGCACTCCGCAAGGCTTGCATAGACCTCTACACTACTCTTAGGAGGAACATATGCATTAATAACATATACATTAGAGTTACAATGTATAACTTTAACGCAAATTAGTTCAATATTAGAAGAGCAGGGAATGTCAACAATAGAACTGACAAAGCAGTTCCTTACAGCCAAAAGGAAGAAATATTGTCAGTGTATCTGTCTTTTCTAAAAACTTGAAAACTATTGTCAAACAATTCCAAATCAGTAATGCTTCCGTTTAGTCACGTTTCTGTTAACGCGATAATATCCTCAGAGCAATTTTGAGTTGATAGAAATAAGCTCTGCGTCTTAGAACGTAGTCCCCTTACATTTTGATAGTAAAGGGACAGCCTATTTAGTTTTTTTGAGTCTGGCGGGCGGCTTGAGTCACCTTTTTAGACTTATTTTTTGGCTTGAACTCAGTAACAAGAATATTATCGGCCCACAAATTAGATTTAAGAACAGTTGTAAAATCTTCGGCTGCAACTGTTAGAATAAAAGAAGCATGGCAAGGCTTATTACCAATTTTTTTGCATGAACAGAATGCATTTGAGTTCACTAACTTGGATTGCCTGACAAACGTCAATATATTTTCTATTGATGTGTCGGGCTGAAGACGTGAAATAAAAACATTTCTGGTCCTCGAAACTGCTCTTAAAGTCAAATGACTGTTAGGCGTAGTTGAAATCGTATTTGGGCTACAAGTCAATGGAGGAATAGAAGATGGTGTATGAGAAATCACCGTATTATTATTTTCTGATGGCATTGCTGGGGGCTGCTCTGCCTTGGAAGGTCTGGAGGACGCCTTCCGACGCTTATTTTTGTTTTTGTTTTTCCTCTGTCTTTTAGAGCTTTTTAGGTCTTTCTCTGATGAAACTGACAAAATTCCGGAAGATGCAGTCATGGACGAAGGACCGAAGGAATAATAATAATAATAATAATAATAATAATAATAAAAATAATAATAATAATAATAATAATAATAATAATAATAATAATAATAATAATAATAATAATAATAATAATAATAATAATAATAATAATAATAATAATAATAATAATAATAATAATAATAATAATAATAATAATAATAATAATAATAATAATAATAATAATAATAATAATAATAATAATAATAATAATAATAATAATAATAATAATAATAATAATAATAATAATAATAATAATAATAATAATAATAATGATAATAATAATAATAATAAAAATAATAATATTAATAATAATAATAATATTAATAATAATAATAATAATAACAATAATAATAATAATAATAATAATAATAATAATAATAATAATAATAATAATAATAATAATAATAATAGTAATAATAATAATAATAATAATAATAATAATAATAATAATAATAATAATAATAATAATAATACTAATAATAATAATAATAATAATAATAATAATAATAATAATAATAATAATAATAATAATAATAATAATAATAATAATAATAATAATAATAATAATAATAATAATAATAATAATAATAATAATAATAATAATAATAATAATAATAATAATAATAATAATAATAATAATAATAATAATAATAATAATAATAATAATAATAATAATAATAATAATAATAATAATAATAATAATAATAATAATAATAATAATAATAATAATTATAATAATAATAATAATTTAATTACACTTTCACCTACTTTGAACTCACCTTCCAAAGCGCAATCAACTGAGTCTATAAATATAGATCAAAATGATGATTCTCCGGGTAATTCAGGTAAGAAACCAACTTATGCCGAAGCATAAGCGAACTAATAATATTCCTTCAATTTCCGTTATGAGCTCGGTTTTAACTGGTGCTATACCAAAACAAATTTTGAAAAAAAGCATTAATCTGCCGTCTTGTAAAGAACTTGTGGTTGTCCAGCTTTCTAGATCTATATTTGTATATCGTTTTGCTCTTGATCTGAAGAAGACGTTTTACATCGTATAAACTCTAAATTCAATCTTGTTAACAAAAATATGTCGGGTTACAAATTCAAGTTTTCATATGAGCGTATTTTTTTTTTAAATAAATTTGCCTGCGGATCTCTTTAATTCGGTATCAGATCAAGGTTTTTGGCCTAAAAATACGTTGATTCACGAATATATTCCTAGATCACAACCTTAAACTACATTGGCTACTTTACCTGTTCGTTCTACTAAACAAAAAAACTAGATTGTTGCCTTGCATTACTTATCTTATACCAAAATGTTCGAGGATTAAATACAAAGTCAAAATATCTACACATTTTAAGCCACAACCTACTTTTTGACATAATTGTTTTCAGTGAAATTTGGCTTAAGCCTAACATCTTAAATACTGAAATTCTATCTAATAATTTCAATATTTGCCGCAAAGATAGAATCGCTATTGCTGGTAATTCTTTTGGAGGCGGTGGAGTTTTCTCACAAGAAATAATAATTCCTGAGTCATCTGACATTGAATTTTGTTGTGTTCTAGGAAAGTTTCGTGAGTTAAATCAATCGTATTATGTTTATATAACCCTCCTGTTTCCAACGTAGAGGTATATTTGAATCATTTGGTTTCGATAAATAAAGTGTGTTTATTACTTCAGCCTCATGATCACATTCTAATAACGGGTGACTTTAATCTGCCAAGTGACGCTTAGAACTGCTGCACCGAAAATCCTGCAATATTATTGCCTTCGTCTGAATGCTCATCTATTATTAATTTTTAAATGAAAATGAGCTTTCAAGTCAAGGACTTTTTCAATTAAACAGCCATGACAGCAATGTTATTTCGGTTTCAAGGACAAATCTACTCGTGCTCCCTGAAGATCCATTTCATCCAACTTTAGAAATTGCTCCTACGCAATCTGTATAGAATTGAATTGCTCAACCTTCTACTGAGTTAAATTTTAAAAGAACCAATGTCTTGTTAAAAAACTATATATCTTATATTAACTGGACATCCGTACTGAATATCGTTAATGCAAAAAAATCGCCAGAAAATCTTGATTCGGCTGTCTCTGCATTTAATAGAACTCTCAATGATTGTTTTCTATCATCAGTACCTCAGAGAATAGCCCGTTTAACATCTGGTCCTGAATGGTTTACTGAAGAATTGAGAAAATTAAGAATCTTAAAATCTATGCATTATAAAAAATTTCAAAAAACTCATAGCATTACAGATTTTGGTTCTATACTTCTATGTAGTACAAGTATCGTCAATTATGCAAGCAATTCTACGATATTTATGTATATAATAAAAGTAAAATTAAACATCAAGTCTGATGCTAAATCATTTTGGAACTTTGTCAACACAAACTGCAAGATTGATTCCTATCATCCTTTTATGAAAAATACTGTTTAATCGGATAGCGAGAATAGCATTAGTAATTTTTTCGCTAACTTTTTCAAAGCGACCTATTCATCTTAAGACATACGTCTTAAACACTAACCGTATCCTAAAACCACTATACACAAAATTTTACGCAAATCGGCCAGATATCGGCCAAGATATCACGTTTAAGGTGCTGGATTTGTATGGGATGTACCATGCCCTATTACCTAACGCTTCCTTTTAATATTTCTAAACTATTTAGTACAAAAAATATAGTTCTTGCCAAAATTTGAGCTCAATCGGCTCAGTCGATTTTGAGTTTAAATTCTGAGTTAGTTCATATACTCTCCATATACTGAAACTGTGGCAACGTTCTTAGTAGGCGGTCTTAATGGGCTCGAAAAATAAAATATATCCTTAAGCCTGGCCTGAGTGATAGTTTACCTCCTTGCCAAATTTCAAAGAAATCGGTGAAGAACTTCCGGAGATGTGTGACTTTTTCCATTTAAAATACAAAATTTCCATACAAAAACGTCTATTTCGGTTTTAGCGATTTTTCAAATTTTCTACCAAAGTTTCCTATCTTTGCTCTTCTTTTAAGCCATCCTTAACAATTACCAACAAAATAAAAAGATCTCAGTCAAATCGATATAGCGATATTTTTGAGTTTTAGTGGGACTTACTCACATCAATTGATTTTTATATATGTATATAAGTAAAGAAATGCATGGTATACAACTAAAATATGGTAATTTTTTTAAATAGAAAGTTCACAAAAATGGCTGTAGTTAGTTACACAATAGTTACACCCACTTTTTTAAAAATCATAAAAATTGGACGTGCTTTGATAGTGAAACAGACACATAACAATAGTGGTAAATAATTGGATAAGAGTGTGTCCTTACTATACTCCCCCTTTTCAGGAGATTAGCACGAAGCGCAGCGAAGCGCGTCGGGTATAAGCTAGTATGTAATAAAATATTTAATTTTTTTTACTCAAGCCTTATAATACTATTGATAACACCCCGAAATTCAGAAAAGAGAAAATTCTAATCAGATTCAAATTATCAAAGAAACCTCTTTTATCACATTGGTATCAATTTCACGGGCCAAATTGTTTGCGATTTAAATTTTAATTAATTTAAAAATTATATTTTAAGCATAGTCGATAACATGGTATGCCAAATAGCAATAGCATGGTGTAAATAATAACTGAGATAGGAGGAGAAGTGAATCAGTGAATCGCCCCGGATCAAAAAAGTAAGAGTTTTTTGCTGTTTTGTACAATACCGCCGTCTGGATTTCGAGATAGTGCCCAAGAAATAGTGCTAAAACACTTGCCGTACTCGAAGATCCGTATATACCGATTTGCATCCAAATTTAAAGAGCAATTTTGGAGTTTCTCACGATTTCTTTTGAGATATGTACTACAGCACCTTCTGGTATTCAGGATACATCAGAATAAATAAATCTTAAATACTCACCGTATCCAAAAACCCCACTACGCAAAATTTTTTTAAAATATTTGTGCTACAACGCCCTCTGGCCTTTAAAAAAGAACAAAAAAGATAAGTCATCAACATTCACCGTACCCGAAAACCCCTACATACAAATTTTCAAGCAAATTGGATGAGCAATTTCGAAAAAAATTTCCTGTAACTCGATCGCGGTGCCACCTACCGGGTCCATTAAAGTGAACAGATTTCTCACATGAATGTGGAATATAAATCTTTTTTTCACATGCCACTATTTATGTATATTAAAATATGGACTAATTTTCAGTTTTAGTTGCCTTTTATCACGATTTCGATTTTTTTTTTTTTACAGTTTGTACATCAGCGCCATCTGTTGTTCGAGATAGAGCAAAATATATAGCTCTTAAACATTAACCGTATCCTAATACCACTATACACAAAATTTTACGCAAATCGGCCAGATACGGCCAAGATTTCACGTTTGAAGTGCTGGATTTGTATCGGAGGTGTCACGCCAGATAACCGTATTACCTTTCGCCCTACCTTTCATTATTTCTAAACCATCTCGTACATGAAACATATATGTTGCCAAAATTTGAGCTCAATCAAACCAGTCGTTTTCGAGTTTTAATTCTGAGTTATTCCATATACTCTCCATATAATGAAACTGTGGCAACTTCCTTAGTAGGCGGTCTGAATGGGAGCGAAAAATAAAACTTATCTTCAAACCTGACTTGAGTTTACTTCTCTGCCATATTTCAAAGAAATTGGTGAAAAAATTCCGGAGATGTGTGACCTTTTCCATTCAAAATTCCCATACAAAAACGCCTATTTTGATTTTCGTGATTTTCAAAATTTTTGACAAAGGTTTTTTATTTTTCCTCTTCTTTGAAACCATCCTTTCTTTCATTTCTTTTCATTTCTGAATTTTAGTGGGACTAACTCACAGCAATTGATTTTTATATATACAGATACAGATTGTTTTCGATAAACTGTTTTAATCTATTCAACATGATGCACTCAAAAGCTTTGTCGATTGTACTTAACTTAGTATTTTTTCTGTAGTTTTCACACAATTCTTTGCTATCACTTTTGTGAATACGGACCACGGATCCCTTTTTTAATTCATTATGGTACTTTCCAGTTTTAAGACTTTCGTTTAGAAAATTGGCAAGAGGGCCAAATAGTGCATTCGTATATTTCTGAACAAAACGTACTCTGACACCATCAGGTCCATTTGCTGATCTTAAGTTTAAAGTTCCAATCGAATTGCTTATTTCCTGAGAATCACAGTCGTTGAAAGAGAAAGGAAAATTTATTTCAGACCTAGGCCCGGCAATATATTTAACCGTATCTGGAGTCATAACAACAGATAGAAAATATTCATTGAAGAATTAATGACTTGAGTCGTAACTATATTTTCATTTTACTTTATTTGACTTATATTCGTTTGGAATTTGCTTTTGCCGTTCATAATATCCTTTAGGATTTTCCAGGTCGTAGAACTTGAGCTTATTATATATTAGTTTCTATTTGATTTCCATAGAAAGCTTTCTTAATTTGTTTATTTTATTTCTAACCTGAATTTAAAGTTTTCTAAACTTCCTATTTATTATTACTTTTTATTAAAGCAATAACTCATCGTTCATCCAGGGTTTTTTAAAAGAATAATTTAGTTCCTCAATTTTCTTTGTGCACATATCAATATTTTGACAAAATTAAAGATTGTGAAATCACTTTAATTATTATTGAAGATCTATAAGGGAAATAAATAATACTAGTGATAACGCCCCGAAATTCGGGTGTACTTACCTACTTCGCTTTGGAAATCAAACTTTCTCATTCACATTAAAACGAGTTCGTGTCTTAAGTCTTTTTGCCATTTTTTTAACTTAAAACGCTTATATCTGCTAAGCGCTGGCACTAATCAAAAATTTAATATTTTACCTCAAGACCTATCTGATGATATATCAAGTGTACTTTACTAAATTTACACTTTATATGAAGTGTACTACTAAAAAGTGGTACTTTATTCAAAAATTCACAGAAAATAGTAAATATTCACAAACTGTAATGCCCGTATGTTACTTAATTTTTTTTACAACTTTTGTCATTAAAAATGAAAACTAGAGCAGTTCAAATAGTACGAATGCATGGATTCAATTGGTGTGAGTGAGTACACATATAGTTAAATTGGAGAAAAATTTGTAGGACGGACTGTATTTTCTCTGCATTTTTTTTTGCCGTTTCTTTTAATTCGTTCTTCGTTGAGTTTCGTTCAAATATTTACTGTGCTGTTAGTAATAAATTTGACATTTTTAGAGTAAACAAACTATTTAATATAAATGTATGCTGAATGGGAAGTGATGTGTGTAGCTAATGTTAATTTATTTAATGCAGCTGCTCTTCAAAACACCAGAAGTAACAAAGTAACAACGTTTATCCTTTTCTTACAATATATGTATGTCCTGCTCACGCGACACTTGTTTTCAGATTTTAAAATTGGACAAAAAAAATTAAGTATCATACGGGCATAATGAATCTAAAATGAATTTAAAAATATAAAAAGAATTTAAAAAAAAAATGTAAATGGTTTCTTCGAAAAGGTTTTTAAGGACACGGAAATTTTTATTCTTAATTTTCTTGCTTAATTAACTCCTTAACACCCAAATCTTATGATTTTTTACTTTTGCTTTCAACCTCGTGTAACATGATGTGCTTCGCTGTTTAAACCCTGTTTTTGGGCTTTGACAGTCGAAACGACTAACATCAACTTTAAATCAAACTTACCACAATAATAGGAATAATACGTTCAAGTTATCTAATGATTTCAAGATATTATATTTATTTTGGCAAATCAGAGAAAAAAAAATCAAACAATTATTTTTCATATTAAATATATTAAGCGAATATATTAGTGACTTTATTTTTACCTCTCTTTTCGAGATCATAATATAAAACCACCTTGTGCGCTAATATAACTTAAAATTTAGTTAAAAACATAAGAGGATTTATAAAACCCAAATTTTTCTAAATCCAATTCACAAAAAAGTTCTTTAGAAAAATGTTTGCTTGCACAAACTGTACATATTTTAAATTAATGCTCTCCACAAACATTTCGCTGGCACTTTTTGCAGAACGACTGAGTCATTTGATGTTTTTTGTTATCGTAAAGACCGAAAATCTTTCTTTTCGCAATTCTGAAATCTTCATACCTAAATTTCATAACTTGATATTACGATATTTTCATATCTTTTCGAAGCTTGAGCATTGCCTAATAAGCCTTTTTGTACATCGGACACCACATACGTAATGCCCGTATGATACTTAATTTTTTTTGTCCAATTTTAAAATCTGAAAACAAGTGCCGCGTGGGCAGGACAGACATATTTTGTAAGAAAAGGATAAACGTTGTTACTTTTTTATATCTGGTGTTCTTAAGAGCAGCTGCATTAAATAAATTAATATTAGCTACACACATCACTTCCAATTCAGCAAACATTCATATTAAATAGTTTTGTTTACTCTAAAAATGTCAAATTAATTATTAACAGCACAGTAAATATTTGATCGAAACTTAACGAAGAACGAATTGAAAGAAACGGCAAAAAAGTGCAAAGAAAATGCAGTCCGTAATACAAATTTTTCTTCAATTCGTACCATATGCGTACTCACTCACACCAATTGAATCCATGCATTCGTGCTATTTGAACTGCTCTAGTTATAATTTTCAATGACAAAAGTTGTAAAAAAAAATTAAGTATCATACAGGCATAAGTAATGATAAAAATATCGTTTTGACTGTTTTTTCGGTGGTCAAAACTTGTATGGTGCAAAAACTTCTCAAGGTAAGCTATTAAGTATGGAGTGAACTCTGTAAACTTTTTTGTATGGACACCTACTCACTCTAATGTTTAATATATGATCCATATGGACCCCTGGGCTTGATTTTATAAATGGCCTTGATTTATACTCCCACGCAAAATATTCAATGTAATATCATCTTTCTTAACATCGGTTTTGTCGTTCGTTTCGAAGAAGGTAGCGAAGCATAGTTATTTTCAGTTGCGTGATCGTTATGTCATTCATATAAATATTCAGAACATCTTCTACTTATATATTTTCGTTGAGGTCAGAACTCATGTTTATATATTTATTTGGTCATAAATATAGAACTAAAACTGTAAGACAACTATTTAAGAAAAAATTATTAAAAAAAAACCAAAAATTTGTAAAAAAAAACTAAATTTTTATTGACACGGATAGCTACAAAGTCACATTAAATGCTTAGTTAGTTGATACGCACGCCCGACCAAAACAAAGATCTCTCCGATGACTCTTGATATACGAAAACACAGTGAAATCTGAACAACGGGAAAAAAGAATAAAAAAAAAAATTTTTTCGTTGTTAGTCGAATCGGCTAACGATGCACATCCAGGGTTAATACAATTTGAAAAAATGCCACATACTCGAATCGGCTAACGATGCACATCCAGGGTTAATACGATTTCAAAAAATGCCTTTGTTATTTGAACGTCGTTCTTCCGAATGGAGTGCAAAAAATTTAAAAAAAAATTGCAATTTACCCCTCATTTTTGCAGAAATACCCCAAAAAATGCAAATTAAACTTTTTTTAATCGCGATTTTCTCGATGATACCGGATCTTAAGGGCATTGAAATGCACGTATAACGTGTTCCCGATGCGCAGAGGGCGAACCGGTCAATCTAACGGCGTTTAATTTAATTTTTGAAGTATTGAATTGAGTATTTTTTTTTCTATTTTCGATTGCCCATATCCTATTGAGTTTATCGATAATTTTTGCTTTGCTTTTACTTACAGATTCGAACAGCTGTGAACTTTCAAACATAGCATATGTGTCAACACCTACATCAATAAATTTTTCCGCCATTTCACATAATGCAGAACAAGCTTTGTAAACAATAAATTAATTTTTATATTTACCAAGTAAAGTGAATTTTGTTAAAGTTTGTGGCATATATTTTATTGAAAAAGTGTCTGTGGCTTGTGTTTTCTATGTTGTTGTTACAAATATCGGTTGAAATTAGCCTTCGAGGTGTCTTCTATTGTATGTCATGCCGTGAACTTTCGTAGAGCAAATCTTTTGATGTCCTCAAGTGTCCAGTCTAAATCTTACTTATTTTGCTTCTACTATTCACTATGGATCTAAAATGGCCACAACCTTCTGCCACTTTCCACCATTCTTTTTTTTATTTCATTTTGTAGATACGATGTCAGAAGTCAAAAATTTACTTTCAGATGCTGAACTGCAGCCTCGAGGTTCATACATTGATAGCCCAGATTCTGAATAATTTTTTTTAAACATTTTTTATTATTATTAATTACTACAATTACATAAAAAAATAGTTAAAAGCACAAAAATACAAATAAAAATGATTTGGCATTTATGTTAAATAATAGTTTAAACAATTTCAATTTAAATCGTGTGAAAACAAATTCTATAATATATATTGGTCCATTTTGTTCAATACTACACATGAGAGTATATATAAAAAATGTTGTGTTGTATGGGAGGTGGGCGTGTTTGTAGGCTTAAGTTTGATAACGTACACCCTGCGTCACTCGAAGTGTTACCAATTCAAAACATCGTAGTATTTACATTTTTAAATTTTTTTATTTCAATTTCACACAAAATGTTAATAACATACTATGTTTTATGAATATATAAGTTTTCGATATGTCCACTTTTAGCCCGGATTATGCCATTGAGACTATCCATGAATGAGTTTCACGCTACACGCAGGTGAGATTCTGGCAATTTGGTCCATTCCCGTTGAAGTGATGCTTTAAGAGCGTCCAAACTTTCGTATTTTCTCGTGCTAACCTTTGCTCCAAGATACTCCAAACGCAGAAATCCATCGGACTTGCATCTGGTCATTCGAGAGTCATTGTGTGTGGGAAATGAAGTGCAAAACATTTTTTTAGCCATTCTTGATTCACACGAGCCTTATGTGATGGTGCAGAGTCCAGCATGGATGTGAATGTTGTGGACTTGAATTGTTTTTGTGCCCAGGGCTTCAATGCACCTTCTAGCTCGTTTTCTCGATACTCAGTTGCATTGACCTTGATCCCTGGATCAAGAAACACCAATGGAGAGCCCAAACCATCACAGGGGCAGGCTTTGTTGATCGAGGCACCAAACGCGATCGTTTTGTTTGTTCACAACTTGTTGAACTGTGAACAATTTCTCGTCAGAGAATACGATATTTGGAAACACGCCACTCGCCTGCAAGCGCTTCAACTCTTCCGTTCTTTCCAAACGCTGCATCTTCTGCTTATCGATGAGATTGTGCACTTTTTGTATCTTGTATGGCTTCAATTGTTGCTCATTTTTTAGTATGCGTCGGATGCTGGAATCCGAAACTTTCAGCTCTTCTGCCATTTTTCGGGCGCTTTGCCGTGTTTTGCGACGAATTCTCTCTTTCACTTTCCGAACCATTGCGGGCCAAGTAGCAAACCACCATGGCGCTTTGCAGTGCTGTCTGTATCAATTTAACGAGATATGGTACGGTAGACAAACATTTTGTTCACTTTCAAGTTCCTAAGCTCACGAACAATAGCAGGTCGTGATTTTTCAGCTAAATAAAGTGCAATCACACTATTACGTTTAAATTCCATTCTCAAGAAATTGACTTGTATTTCACTTAGAAAAAATTGGTGCCGCGTGCCTGTTAGCAATATATTAAACTGCCGTCTGTTAATTTATCAATCAAATTTAAATACCCAGTTCTTGAACTGGTATTTAATTACGAGAATTATTAAATTATTATTGAGCTAGAAGTACATGAACTAGAAACTCCCACTGAAATAAAACAATCTTGGTTCTTGTTTATTCTTGCTTTGGGCGAAACGCCGAAAGCCTTTTGTATTATGTTGATAAACTTAGCCCTTGGTACATGAACCAATTGCTAATCCAAAAGAGCAGTACTTGATTTCAGCTTGTACTGATTTATATTTATTTTATTAGATCTATTTATACAAAATTCTATAAACTAGAATACATAATAATTTATATAAAGAATAACATATGAACAAATAAGATTATTGATATATCAAAAAAAATGCAGCATAATGACATTAATGGTGTTTTCGTTTCTACAAAAAAATGTTGCCCTACCACAGTGCAACATTTTTCAAGTGTTACACTCAACCCTGAAAAAGTGCAGGTTTTTGCATACTAAGAAAAGAACACAAAACACTGCCCTGCTTACTCAATCAGCTGATTTATTTGTGGGCGCCAAAAATAAAAAAATCGTTGAAATAATAAAAAAGATAAACAATGGAACCAGAAGGGCCAAGCTGCAGCAAAATATTTATTGGTTGTTTTAATCTTGAAGTTGTTTTTAAACTGCAAATTAAAAACAAGAAGAATAATGGGAATTTATTTTTATAATGTTTACCAAAAAGATATTACCTCTCTGTCCGTATATGCATGGATAACATCCACCACAAAATCTTTCACATGAATTCGTTCTTCTCTGTTTGTGAAAAGCACAGAATATTCCTCACCTTCCGAAGATGATGATGAAGACTCCAACAAGTCATTTAAACAATTTTGAGCCAAAAAAACACAATTATTATATGCCATTGTTTAATATGATAGCAAAAATATTTTTAACAATATAAAATGTCAAAAGTGTCAAGTTATGAATGAATATATTTATCCTTGTCTAACACACGCAGTTCATATTTTCGTTTAACGCAATCAGCTGATTTTCAGGGCAACACTCTCCCCTGATAAAGTTTCGCAGGGCAACAAATGTGCCTTTTTTGCCCTATATAAATGTAACATTTTAAGAAACGAACACAGAGTTTTTTCACCCGCTTGCACTTTTTTTACAATCGAACACGAAAAGAGAAGAGGGCAATGAAAGGGCAACATTTTTTGGTAGAAACGAAAACGCCATAAGAGTGTGATGACCGAAGTGGTCAGTTACCAGCCTTGCTTAATTCAAGGCTAAGCCAATTGCATGCATTGTTTTGTTGACGCCGCTTGCTGGTGTCGTATTTATGGCCAATGTTGTTGTTGTTGTTGTAGCGACTTAAATGTTATTATGCTGCTACTGTTGGTTTATTTGTAGATATCAACATTCTCCCCCGCGTTGAACGACTGTTCAACAGGTGCGTCTGATGAGCCGAATTATACGTCTATGGTGAATGAATGTTAACGCCGCCTTGGACGGGGTGGAGTTGTATTGGTATATGTATGAAGTAGGCTTGTCTGGGATGGAGTGAGAACGAAAACTTCTAGGTTTTTCAGTGACAGATGAATTAGTTTCTGCCTTTTTTTTCTCGATGACTCTTGTTGTTTTCGCAATAAGTAATGTTTAAAGAACATAGCGATTACGAGAACCATACTCAGTGTTAAAGCGGTATATCCAACAGCAAAACTATGGTGACGGTGATCTTACAAGGCATTAGGAAGCTCATTGATTTGGTGTGACTCTAATGTTTGTTGTAACGCTGTGAGTTCCTTTAGCTGCGTAGTGTATTGTTCTTCTACTATGTTTGTAAAGAGAGGATTTGGTTGACTAGGTTTTTTTACTTCAGTCAAATGACCAATGCTGGTGTAGGAAGTACTTGCTTCTGATGAAAGTATTTGAATTCCGAGTAACGTCAGATGTTTGTGTTTGATAACGCAAGATGGTGCTAGCTGTAGGAGACCTGACCCTTCCAAGAGTATTGGTGTTACTTGATTAGCTCATATTGCTGTTATTTGTATCCGTTCAGCTAGTGCAAAAATCCACCGATTTCTTTGGTTGGTCTGAATCCATACGTAATCATCCATTTGCACAAATTCACAAAGTGAACTTGTTTCGTTGTTGAACTAATTGATTTCACAAGAACAAATAGTTGAGCCCTTATTGTAGATTGGCTGCGTGTTGGGGCATAAATATGCTTCTTCGTCCAGTTTTGTGCAAGACTGTAAATTTACCGTGTTGGTGGGAAAGTATTTGTCACGATGCAGCGTAGTGACAAGTATTGATGTTGATGGTCTTATGGCTACCATAGTGGTGTTCACCCAGGTAGGTATAGCTATCAGCCGATATAACTCAAATTGATCTTGAGCGCTTGATAAGTAAATTGCTGATGATCAGGGCCCGGACTCTGATGACATGTCATCTTTTTTCTGCTGTAACATAGACATTTTCTGATGATGCAAAAACACCGTTCATAGTCCCCAGGTACCTAACCTAAAATTTTTTAGGGCATTTTTTCGTCATTTTTCGTCTTTTCTGGTTTTTAGGTCTTTTTCCATAGTTAAGGTCTTTTTTTGAGTCATTTTTATGGATTTTTACATATTGAAGTTATTTCTATTATTTTTAGGGAATTTTAACAATATTTGCGATTTTTGAATTTTTTTCTCTATTTTGTCACTTTAGATCACTGAAATTTCCAATTGGGTAAGAGGCAAAGTTAATTTTGCTCTCTAAAAGTCTTATTGGGTTATTGGGTTATTGTTTGGGTTATTGGGTACATTGTGTTATCGATATATTTTGCAACTATGTATAGTATATTATACTTATATGTTTATCTCGTTCTCCCGTTCCCGTTGTCGTACTGAAAAGAATTTTAAAATACAATTGTGAACACTTGCACATTTTTCGCTCACACTCTTGTAGTATGTCTAAAAGTTTCTTGTGGTCCGACGTGAACCGTTCCTTTTGCATTTAAATTTAATTTCTCGCTTTTCTAAGACAAATGGGTTTGCAAATCTTATTGGAAATGCCAAAGCAAAAACCTTCTACGCAGTCGCGCTTAAAAAATATGGTCGTAGAATTTGGCGATAATATATTTTTAACAGATGGAAAAATACTTTTTTGTAAAATTTGCGAAGTAAAAGTTGGTGCAGAAAGAAAGTTTTTAGTACAACAACATGTAGGAAGAGAGAAACACCAGCACGCATTGCAGTGCATAAAAAAAAAATCAGCAAAGCAGACCCTACTTTCCGAAGCTACATCTAAAAGCAGCTCCTTTTTTCAGGAGCTTTGCGACGTGTTGGTTTCTGCAAACATTCCATTAAACAAGTTGACCAATCCGAAGCTAAAAAAATTTCTTGAGACGAACATGGGTCGCACTATTCCAAATGAGTCAACTTTACGAAAGAATTATATTCCTTTGTGCTATAATGAAACTATGGATAAAATTAGGAAACACGTTGGTGCAAACAAAATTTTTGTTTCCATTGATGAAACTAGTGATGCTGAAGGAAGATATGTTGCTAATGTTGTAGTGGGTACTATGGAGTCCGATGTACCCAGCAAAGTATTCTTGTTAACGTCTGAAGTCCTGGAAAAGGTTAATCATTCAACCATATGCCAATTTTTTGACAAGTCAATGTTCTTACTTTGGCCTGAAGGTAAGAAATCATTAGCCAACAATTTTGAAAATTTTTGTAACAAATATTTTTTTTTTGCATGTAGGTATAAAACATGAGAACGTCTTGCTTTTTGTTACAGACGCCGCTCCATACATGGTTAAAGCAGGCAAGACAATAAAGAATTTTTATCCAAAAATGATGCATGCTACGTGCCTGGCACATGGTTTGCATAGAGTTGCGGAAGAAATAAGGACATTTTTTCCAATGGTCGATGCACTTATTTCACAAACTAAAAAGGTTTTTATCAAAGCTCCATCTCGTAGAGAACAATTTAAGAGATTAGCTCCTGGTAAGCCCTTACCCCCCGAGCCAGTCATCACGCGATGGGGTACATGGCTCTGTGCGTGCGTATACTATTGTGACAATTTTGAAATTGTAAAAAGAGTCGTGGATACTTTTAAGATCGTTGAGGCCAAAGCCGTTGAAGAGGCTCAAAAATTGTTTTCAAACAATGAAATAATGGGCCAATTAGCGTACATCAAAGCTAATTTTAAAACCATACCACGCGCTATAGAAACTTTGCAGTCAACATCACTAACCTTGGAAAATGGAATTGTTTTGATTAAAAGTTTGGAAGAACAGCTAAGCGCTGTGCGCGGCAATGCTGGTGAGAGTGTATTAAGAAAGTTTAATCAAGTTTTGAATAAAAATCCTGGGTATGAAAATCTACGCTCTATTGCTGAAATTTTAAGTGGCAAAGATTTTGGTAGTATAGAACTTCAAGGATGTTTGAATGCAAGCGATATTTCTTCTTTTAAATATGCGCCGTTGGTCAGTGCTGAAGTAGAAAGAAGTTTTTCTATGTATAAGACAGTTTTAACTGACAACAGAAGGTCGTTCAATTTTGATAATTTAAAAATGTATGTCGTTATTTATTGCAACGCAGAAATTTTGCAAAAACTTGAATAAAAAAAATCTAAAAAAATATTCATTAATTTTAGTTTTTATGTAATTTTTATGAAATTTTAGGGCATTTTTAATGTGTTTTTAGGGCATTATGTCTTTTTCTTTAAGTCATTTTTATATGTTTTTTAGGGCATCAAAATCCGGGCCCTGCTGATGATAATTCAGCCAATTGATTTTTAGATCCGATGAAGTTGGTGGCGTTATCACTGTATAAGTTTTGACAGCGACCTCTACGACTTATGAATCTTTTAAGAGCTCCAATAAATGCGTCTGTTGAAAGTTCCGTTACCAACTCCAGATGAACTGCCTTGGAGGCAAAACAACAGAATACAGCTAAGTAAGCCTTGGTTGGCCTTTTTCCTCGGACCTTATAATGCACCCATAAAGGTCCCGCGTAATCAACTCCAGTGTTTATGGAGGGTCGAGATGGTGTCACTCTTGTAGCAGGCAAGTTTCCCATCATTTGTTGTAATAATTGAGGGCGTGCCTTATGACATCGGATACAATGCTGAACAATTGATCAAGCTGTTCTTTTTCTCTTAATAGGCCAAATACAATGCTGAACAATTGATCAAGCTGTTCTTTTTCCCTTAATAGGCCAAAAACGTTGCCTCAAGATTCCTAACAACGCTTGAGGTCCACAGTGCTTGTTATCTTCATGCACCTTGATGAACACTAACTTGACTAGCGGGTCGTTGTATGGGAGTACCATTTGGTGCTTAGTGTCGAATGGAAGTGCAGTTACTTGTAAACGTCCCCCACCTCGAAGAATGTTCATGTCGTCTAGAAATGGTGATAAGCTGTGAAGTGAGCAGGTAATTTTGAGCTTATTGTGCTGCTTCAAGTTTTGGATTTCTTCTTTGAAGTCATAGGCCTGGATGATCCTGACGATAACTGCCAATGCATGTTCTTGTTCGATTGTCAATACAACGGTGTGTTTCGATCTAGACTCTTGTTTGCACCTAGTATTGTTTATAAATCTTAGGACGTAGCCAATGATTCTTTGAAGTGTGCCAAATGAATTGTGATGATTGATTTGATAAATCCATTCTCCATTTGCTTGCCCAGTCATCAATGATATGACTGTATCTTTTTACTTTTCGATGTCAGACGGAGTTTGCAGCTGGTTTGACCACTTTGGCGGCCATAGTTCTTGTTTGCCATGCAGAAACATCGGTCCTTGGAACCAAAGTGCAGTATCAGTCAATGCCTTCGCTGAGCATCCTCTTGATAGTATGTCAGCTGGATTTTCCTTTGAGCTGACATGTCGCCATTGCAAAGGTGAGGTTAGTATTCTAATTTTTGCTACTCTGTTTGCCACAAAAGATTTGTATGAAGATGATTGTGCATTTATATAATGAAGCACAACTTCTGAATCTGTCCAAAAGAAAATGGTAAGATTTTGTATCTGACAATCTGTTTTCACACGAGCTGCGAGTTGGGAACCGACGAGTGCGGTACAAAGTTCTAGTCTAGGCAATGACTGTGTTTTGAGTGGTGCAACACGGGTTTTTGCGCATAATAACAGCGTTATTATCCTACCATCCTTCAAACTTGCTCGTAAGTATGCTGCCGCACCGAAAGCCTTTTCGGAAGCATCAGTAAAGATGTGTAGTTGAGTTGAACATGACGTGTCTGCCTATTTTGAGATTGTTTAAGTTGCTCAAATTTTCTCGAAATGCTTTCCATGTAGCGTCGAGATCTGATGGTAGTGCTTCATCCCAGGGTAACTTTAATTGCCATAAATGCTGTATGAATAATTTTGCCTTAACATTTACGGGTGCTAATAGTCCCAGTGGATCAAACAATTGTGCAAGATCAGAACTGATTGCTCATTTAGTAACTGCCCGCGCAGGATTCAGCGTTGTTCTGATACAAAATACATCAGCCTTACGTAACCATAGTAAGCCCAACGTTTTTATTGAATCATTATTGTCCCTTAGAGAAATCCAAATTCACTTCCTGGTCATGTTGTGGAATATTTGTCAATAGTTTGGGATGATTGGCACACCGTTTTCGTAAATTGAATCCATGTGTGCTGAGTATTTTGATCAGTTGCTGTTGCATTTCAATGGCTGTAGCCAGATTGTCTGATCCTCCAAGACCATCATCCACATAAAAATTGTCATGCAGCATTTGAGCTCCCAAATGATGGCTTAGCATGTTGTCGTTTGCGATTTGTTGCAGACATCTGGTCGCCAGGTATGGTGCTGTCCGAGTACCATATGTGACGGTGCTTAATTGATATTACTGAATTTCTGCTTTTGGATTTTCTCTCCAGTTGATGAGTTGATACCGTTGATCTCTGGATGTATTAGGATCTGCCGATACATCTTCTCGATATCGGTTGTGAAAACAAAACGCGGCAAGCGAAAACGTAGCAGTATTGAGAACAGTTCACTTTGAACTGTGGGTCCCGTATGCATGAAGTCATTTAATGCATAACCTGTCGTAGTTTTTGCGGAGGCGTCAAACACTACTCGCAATTTGGTAGTGGTGCTCTCAGGTTTTAGTACACAATGATGAGGAATGAAGTATTTGGGGGATGGTATTGAGTCAAGGTTCACCTTCTTCATGTGTCCTAATCTTTCGTACTCTCTCATAAATTCCACATATTGTTTTCGAACTTCCACATTTCTCTGAAGACGCCGTTCAAGACCAAGAAATCGATTGTGGGCCGTCATCCTTGATTCTCCCAGTATTGCTGGATTTTCGAGAAATGGTATTTTTACGATGAAGCGTCCCTGGTCATTTTTACGTATATTTTGCAAAAAGTGCGTTTTGCATTGTTGTTCTGCTAATGACACACTTTTTTCAGTTGTTTCAAATTCATCCATCTTCCATAACCTTTCAATCCCCTCGATTAGTTGACCATCTCTGCTATCGGTATCCGTTTTGATCCCGAAAACTGCACATGTCAATGATTCTGTCGATGGTTCAGATGATCCACATTTTCCGCTCACAATCCAACCAAGTGAAGTGTTTTGGAGATCTGCACTGACAGTTGTTAACCTTATATGACCAGGTACCAGCAGACTGAGGTGAAATTCGGCACAAAGCAAAATGTCAATCTTATCTTGCTTGCAGAAGTCTGGATCTGCCAGTTGTAAATGGGCTGGGATTTTCCAATTTGAGGTATCCAACTGATGATTCGGTTGAGCTGTGATAATGTTTGGAAGTACAAAAGCTTCCAAATTTGTCGAACAATTGCCACTGTTAGATTGCATCTTCAAATTAATTCTCTGGGTGATCTTCTTATGAGCATCACCAATTCCTTCAATGCGCAAAGAAGCCTTGTTTGGAGTTATGGATAATCTCTTCATGAGACGTTCTGAGACGATGTTAACTTGTATTGCTCTGAATTCCCCTAAATTGCCATTGGCCGCAGTGATTTTTACTCTTGCTGTTGCAAGTAGTACGTATCCTTCAGTTACTTAATTAATTAATTAGTTAATTAATAATTAATAATTAATAATTAATAATTAATAATTAATAATTAATAATTAATAATTAATAATTAATAATTAATAATTAATAATTAATAATTAATAATTAATAATTAATAATTAATAATTAATAATTAATAATTAATAATTAATAATTAATAATTAATAATTAATAATTAATAATTAATAATTAATAATTAATAATTAATAATTAATAATTAATAATTAATAATTAATAATTAATAATTAATAATTAATAATTAATAATTAATAATTAATAATTAATAATTAATAATTAATAATTAATAATTAATAATTAATAATTAATAATTAATAATTAATAATTAATAATTAATAATTAATAATTAATAATTAATAATTAATAATTAATAATTAATAATTAATAATTAATAATTAATAATTAATAATTAATAATTAATAATTAATAATTAATAATTAATAATTAATAATTAATAATTAATAATTAATAATTAATAATTAATAATTAATAATTAATAATTAATAATTAATAATTAATAATTAATAATTAATAATTAATAATTAATAATTAATAATTAATAATTAATAATTAATAATTAATAATTAATAATTAATAATTAATAATTAATAATTAATAATTAATAATTAATAATTAATAATTAATAATTAATAATTAATAATTAATAATTAATAATTAATAATTAATAATTAATAATTAATAATTAATAATTAATAATTAATAATTAATAATTAATAATTAATAATTAATAATTAATAATTAATAATTAATAATTAATAATTAATAATTAATAATTAATAATTAATAATTAATAATTAATAATTAATAATTAATAATTAATAATTAATAATTAATAATTAATAATTAATAATTAATAATTAATAATTAATAATTAATAATTAATAATTAATAATTAATAATTAATAATTAATAATTAATAATTAATAATTAATAATTAATAATTAATAATTAATAATTAATAATTAATAATTAATAATTAATAATTAATAATTAATAATTAATAATTAATAATTAATAATTAATAATTAATAATTAATAATTAATAATTAATAATTAATAATTAATAATTAATAATTAATAATTAATAATTAATAATTAATAATTAATATATTAATAATTAATAATTAATAATATAATAATTAATAATTAATAATTAATAATTAATAATTAATAATTAATAATAATTAATAATTAATAATTAATAATTAATAATTAATAATAATAATTAATAATTAATAATTAATAATTAATAATTAATAATTAATAATTAATAATTAATAATTAATAATTAATAATTAATAATTAATAATTAATAATTAATAATTAATAATTAATAATTAATAATAATTAATAATTAATAATTAATAATTAATAATTAATAATAATAATTAATAATATAATTAATAATTAATAATTAATAATTAATAATTAATAATTAATAATTAATAATTAATAATTAATAATTAATAATTAATAATTAATAATCTAATAATTAATAATTAATAATTAATAATTATAATTAATAATTAATAATTAATAATTAATAATTAATAATTAATAATAATAAATAAATTAATAATTAATAATTAATAATTAATAATTAATAATTAATAATTAATAATTAATAATTAATAATTAATAATTAATAATTAATAATTAATAATTTAATAATTAATAATTAATAATTAATAATTAATAATTAATAATTAATAATTAATAACAAAGATTGATTCATTGTTCGGGATAAACAAGCGATCGGACGTGCTTTTTTATCAGTCCTAGATTTTGTTTTCAAAAGTGCAAATAAATTGTTTTTAATTTTACCTGTAACACACTGGCGTTCAGTCAAAATCACGCTGGTTGTTCTGCACTAAAAAAACATATTTTAACAAGTATAAAAAGTGCATAAATAAAAATTATTTGTTCTTGGAAATAAGAAAAGAAAAAAAAAAAAAAAAAAAAAAAAAAAAACAAAATAGAAAATAGAAAATCACGAAAACAAATACAGCTAACAAACCTAAACTAAACATCATCATCTTGTCAAAGTTCGTTGCAGTTCGGATTTGTTTTTTGTTGTTTCTGTCAACTCTATCTGTTTCGCTTTTGTGTCTGATTTGTACTGCAATTAGTCGGCTTTACTTATGTCGCCGTCTCCTAGGCTAACCCGCCTTCGTAACAATAGCGGCGGTAATAACATCAACAACAACAACAAAGGCGAACATACTCCAATACTGTCAAGCGGCGTAGGTGTTATTGGTGCTCAACTACTTGCTGTTGAAGAAAGACTCAAAGCTCACTCAAAGCAAGAATTCAAAGAACTTGAGGAACGTCTTCGCAACTACACTGACAACTTGTTTACACGACTGGTCAGCAGATTGGAAAGTGAGGTGGGTGCTTTAAATAAACAGCTCAGTGAGAGCAATTCAAAAATAAACTCTCTTGAGTCTCAACTGATCGCACTATCTTCACGCTGTGACCAATTTGCTCAGAAACTGAGTGAATTCAGCAACAACAACAACAATAATAGCAGTACCAGTAGTGTTGATCACTCTTCGGATGCAGTTCTCTTCGGATTGCCTCTTTCCCAAGAAGAGAATCTGAAGAGCAGCTTTAATTTAATCTGCCGTTCTATTGAGTTTCAATCACCACCAGTTAGAGACATATTTAGAGTGAAGCAGAAAAACAATAATAATAAAAGCTCTGTAGTGATTGTAAAATTTTACACATCATACGACAGAAACAGAGTTCTTAAAGCTTTTGGTGAGTTTCGACGGCAAGCAAAGAAAGCAATTAATCTCAGAGGCTGTGGTATTGACTCCGACAGCAATGTGTATTTGCATGAGAGTATTTCTGCAGATACAAGAAGAATTTTACAAGCCGCGATTGTCTGCAAGCGCAACAGAAGTATTTTTAATGTATTTACGCTGCGCGGAGCCGTATTCATCAGAATGCAGAAAGGTGGAGAGGGGATTCGTGTCAACAGCATTGAAGAGTTGCAGAATGCTGTATGTACTGATGCTGATGGACAGGGATAAGCTTTGTAACATTTGTGTTGCTTTATTATATGTTGTTTTATTATATATGATATTTTTTTTTTGGCTTTTTTATATTTCTTTATATATACAATGTTTTCAATTTATTTCTGTCTCTTCTTTTTCTTCTTACTATCTGATTTACTTACTTTCACTTGCGTTCATACTTACATTTGTGTTAGTGTTATTATAGGATATGATGTCAACTGTATCGTACAATAGTGACATCCACAAGACTCTGATTGGCATTCTTTGTAAACAGCATTCTGGTCTTAAAATTGTTCATTTCAATGCTAGGAGCCTAAACGATATAAAACTCGATTGTGTACGTCACTGCTTTGAAAATTCTGCCGTTGATGTCATCTGTGTCTCTGAAACCTGGTTTCATCGAGACATAGATGACAATTGTTTGAATATTAACAATTATAAAATTTTTCGAAATGATCGAATTAATAAGAAAGGCGGGGGCGTTGCAATATACTGCAAAAACAATCTTAATGTTAAACTGTTGGATATGTCCAGTGGCTCTGAGGTAGAGTTTCTAAATGTTGAAATTTTTGATAATAGCACTAAAGTTTTTTTGTCTTGTGTATATAATCCGTATCGCCATTGTAGCTTGGATCAATTATTTTCTGCGGTGTCTAGCTGTGCAATAGAGTACGATCATCTTATCATGTGTGGAGATTTTAATATCATTATTTTAGTCCAGGATAATCTTGTTGATCAGTTTTATGATCGACTTTCTGAGGTTGGTCTCCAAATACTTAATACTAGTATACCCACTCGCTATGCTAGTAATGCTGCTCCCAGTTTACTGGACGTCTTTGTTGTATCAGATGCTTCTTATGTTTTACTTTTAGACCAATTATCGTTTGTATCAGACCATGATCTCCTGTTCTGTTCTTTAAATATCAATCTGTCAGTAAATGTTGTTGAGAGTTCTATAACTTACCGGAATTATAAAGGAATCAATTATGACGCCTTGTACAATGACCTTCTAAACATAAATTGGTCCGAGTGTTGGTACTTTAGCTCAGCAAATGAAAAATTGAGTTTTTTTAATAATATAATAAGCACGTTATTTGATCTGCATGTACCTTTAACTACTCGCCGTGTTTCTAACATAAGCTGTCCTTGGTTCACTTGGAATGTTAAATTGGCTCTTAAAGAACGGAACAAATGTTACAATCGATGGAACAAATGTTACAATCGATGGAAAAGAAACCCTTCAATATTCAACCGGGAGCAGTACAAAAGAGCTAGAAATGAAGCCAATTCTGCTGTTAAGTCTTCTAAACGTAGTTTCTTTATGTCCAAACTAAGTTCGTCACAGTCATCTAAGAAGCTTTGGAGTAACTTAAGACATGCTAGAGTTTGTAATGTAACGTCTAATGAGTGTTGTATCGATGCTAATAGCTTAAATGAATATTTTATTGCTAGCTCAGCTAATCCTGATAATACGTCAGCTGATGATACAAATATTCGTACTCCAGGTTGTCCTTTTAATTTGGAATTTGTTGCTGTAGGGGAGTGTGATGTTGCTCGTTGTGTGAATAATATTAAATCGAATGCTATAGGCGAGGATGGAGTATCAATTAAATTTGTTAAACTTATTTTACCTTTTATTCTAAGTCCCTTGACGCACATATTTAATTATTGTTTTACTAGTTCTTGCTTTCCTGATATATGGAAAGTAGCGACAATCATCCCAATAGCTAAAAAAGCCAATGCTTGTGAACTATCTGATTTTCGTCCTGTTAGTCTGCTATCTTGTTTATCAAAGGTATTTGAGTCTCTCATGGCAGCGCAAATTTCTGAACACATCAGAACTCATGATCTCATGTCCTCACTTCAGTCTGGCTTTAGACCTGGCCACAGCTGCTCTACAGCCATAGTTAAGATTTTAGATGACATTAGAATATCATATGATCTGGGGCACTTAAGCCTGCTCTGTCTGTTAGATTTTTCCAAGGCTTTTGACTCTGTTGATCATTCAATACTTTGTCGTAAACTTGTGTTCAGTTTTGGATTATCTACATCGGCTGTCCGTCTGGTATATAATTACTTAGTTGGGAGGTCTCAGAGAGTAAGGGTGGGAAATAGTCTGTCCGCTTTCAGAAATTTAACCTGTGGGGTGCCTCAAGGCTCTGTTCTCGGTCCCCTTTTATTTTCTATCTTCCTAAATGATATCTTTACTAAATGTCATTACGTCACCATGCACGCATATGCTGATGATCTTCAGCTATACTGTTCCAGGCCCATTAGTCTTGTTGATGATTTATGTTCAAAGTTGAATGAAGATTTGAGTAATATATCAGATTGGGCTAAGGCTAATAAGTTAAAACTCAATCCCCTGAAGTCATATGTCTTGCCGATTATGAAACCAAGCTACTCTCTCCATAATATCCCTATAATTCATCTCAATGAGGTTGCACTAAACTTCGTTAAAAAGGTTCAAAATCTCGGGTTCTACATCAACTCCACTCTTTCTTGCGATGACCATATAAATTCCGTTGTTTGTAAAGTTTACTACATCCTTCGCAATCTGAGACGAACTGCATCCTTTGTGCCTGTTGATACCAGAAGAAAGTTAGTTATCCAGCTTATAATGCCTATAATTACGTATTCAGAGGTGGTTTACAGTAATCTTGATTCTAGATCAAGTCATAAGTTACAACTTGCATTTAATAACGCAGTAAGATACGTAAATGGTCTTAAAAAATTTGACCGTATAAGCCATTTGAGCAATCAGTTACTCGGTCGCAATATTTTCAATTATTTGAATGCTAGAAATTGTATTTTTTTACACAATTTAATTAATACACAAACTCCTGTATACTTAATTAATAAACTTCAGTTTTGTAGATCAACAAGAAACATGAACCTCATAATCCCTGTCCATAATTTTCTGAACTCCAGCAGATTATTCTTCGTGAACGCCATCAAAGTATGGAATTCGTTGCCTTCATCAGTCAAATGTATAACAAATAAACGCAAATTCAAGTATGAAATCTTCAAAATTTTCTCTTAATACTATCTTTTCTTTCTTTTCCCTCTTTCTTTTTTAATTCTTAAAGAAATATTGTTGTTAAAAGTGATATATATAGAGTCATGTCTTATAGAGTCATATGTCTATGTTATAATATTCTCATTAATATTTTCTAATTATAATTTTTTTATTTGATAACACCTTGCTGGATAAACTAAGTTAGAAATTAATATGAAATTTTAATTTAAGTTTTATATCTTTACTTTATTTAACTTATAACCGTTGTTTATTACTCGTTGTTATTATGCTTGTTATTCTTACTGCATTCAAAAGACTAGTCTTACATGTGAACACTATGTTTAACTGAATAAATAAAATAAATAAAATAAATAAATAAAAATTAATAATTAATAATTAATAATTAATAATTAATAATTAATAATTAATAATTAATAATTAATAATTAATAATTAATAATTAATAATTTATAATTAATAATTAATAATTAATAATTAATAATTAATAATTAATAATTAATAATTAATAATTAATAATTAATAATTAATAATTAATAATTAATAATTAATAATTAATAATTAATAATTAATAATTAATAATTAATAATTAATAATTAATAATTAATAATTAATAATTAATAATTAATAATTAATAATTAATAATTAATAAGCTGCGTAGTGTATTGTTCTTCTACTATGTTTGTAAAGAGAGGATTTGGTTGACTAGGTTTTTTTACTTCAGTCAAATGACCAATGCTGGTGTAGGAAGTACTTGCTTCTGATGAAAGTATTTGAATTCCGAGTAACGTCAGATGTTTGTGTTTGATAACGCAAGATGGTGCTAGCTGTAGGAGACCTGACCCTTCCAAGAGTATTGGTGTTACTTGATTAGCTCATATTGCTGTTATTTGTATCCGTTCAGCTAGTGCAAAAATCCACCGATTTCTTTGGTTGGTCTGAATCCATACGTAATCATCCATTTGCACAAATTCACAAAGTGAACTTGTTTCGTTGTTGAACTAATTGATTTCACAAGAACAAATAGTTGAGCCCTTATTGTAGATTGGCTGCGTGTTGGGGCATAAATATGCTTCTTCGTCCAGTTTTGTGCAAGACTGTAAATTTAACCGTGTTGGTGGGAAAGTATTTGTCACGATGCAGCGTAGTGACAAGTATTGATGTTGATGGTCTTATGGCTACCATAGTGGTGTTCACCCAGGTAGGTATAGCTATCAGCCGATATAACTCAAATTGATCTTGAGCGCTTGATAAGTAAATTGCTGATGATCAGGGCCCGGACTCTGATGACATGTCATCTTTTTTCTGCTGTAACATAGACATTTTCTGATGATGCAAAAACACCGTTCATAGTCCCCAGGTACCTAACCTAAAATTTTTTTAGGGCATTTTTTCGTCATTTTTTCGTCTTTTCTGGTTTTTAGGTCTTTTTCCATAGTTAAGGTCTTTTTTTGAGTCATTTTTATGGATTTTTACATATTGAAGTTATTTCTATTATTTTTAGGGAATTTTAACAATATTTGCGATTTTTGAATTTTTTTCTCTATTTTGTCACTTTAGATCACTGAAATTTCCAATTGGGTAAGAGGCAAAGTTAATTTTGCTCTCTAAAAGTCTTATTGGGTTATTGGGTTATTGTTTGGGTTATTGGGTACATTGTGTTATCGATATATTTTGCAACTATGTATAGTATATTATACTTATATGTTTATCTCGTTCTCTCCCCCGTTCCCGTTGTCGTACTGAAAAGAATTTTAAAATACAATTGTGAACACTTGCACATTTTTCGCTCACACTCTTGTAGTATGTCTAAAAGTTTCTTGTGGTCCGACGTGAACCGTTTCCTTTTGCATTTAAATTTAATTTCTCGCTTTTCTAAGACAAATGGGTTTGCAAATCTTATTGGAAATGCCAAAGCAAAAACCTTCTACGCAGTCGCGCTTAAAAAATATGGTCGTAGAATTTGGCGATAATATATTTTTAACAGATGGAAAAATACTTTTTTGTAAAATTTGCGAAGTAAAAGTTGGTGCAGAAAGAAAGTTTTTAGTACAACAACATGTAGGAAGAGAGAAACACCAGCACGCATTGCAGTGCATAAAAAAAAAAATCAGCAAAGCAGACCCTACTTTCCGAAGCTACATCTAAAAGCAGCCTCCTTTTTTCAGGAGCTTTGCGACGTGTTGGTTTCTGCAAACATTCCATTAAACAAGTTGACCAATCCGAAGCTAAAAAAATTTCTTGAGACGAACATGGGTCGCACTATTCCAAATGAGTCAACTTTACGAAAGAATTATATTCCTTTGTGCTATAATGAAACTATGGATAAAATTAGGAAACACGTTGGTGCAAACAAAATTTTTGTTTCCATTGATGAAACTAGTGATGCTGAAGGAAGATATGTTGCTAATGTTGTAGTGGGTACTATGGAGTCCGATGTACCCAGCAAAGTATTCTTGTTAACGTCTGAAGTCCTGGAAAAGGTTAATCATTCAACCATATGCCAATTTTTTGACAAGTCAATGTTCTTACTTTGGCCTGAAGGTAAGAAATCATTAGCCAACAATTTTGAAAATTTTTGTAACAAATATTTTTTTTTTGCATGTAGGTATAAAACATGAGAACGTCTTGCTTTTTGTTACAGACGCCGCTCCATACATGGTTAAAGCAGGCAAGACAATAAAGAATTTTTATCCAAAAATGATGCATGCTACGTGCCTGGCACATGGTTTGCATAGAGTTGCGGAAGAAATAAGGACATTTTTTTCCAATGGTCGATGCACTTATTTCACAAACTAAAAAGGTTTTTATCAAAGCTCCATCTCGTAGAGAACAATTTAAGAGATTAGCTCCTGGTAAGCCCTTACCCCCCCGAGCCAGTCATCACGCGATGGGGTACATGGCTCTGTGCGTGCGTATACTATTGTGACAATTTTGAAATTGTAAAAAGAGTCGTGGATACTGAGGCCAAAGCCGTTGAAGAGGCTCAAAAATTGTTTTCAAACAATGAAATAATGGGCCAATTAGCGTACATCAAAGCTAATTTTAAAACCATACCACGCGCTATAGAAACTTTGCAGTCAACATCACTAACCTTGGAAAATGGAATTGTTTTGATTAAAAGTTTGGAAGAACAGCTAAGCGCTGTGCGCGGCAATGCTGGTGAGAGTGTATTAAGAAAGTTTAATCAAGTTTTGAATAAAAATCCTGGGTATGAAAAATCTACGCTCTATTGCTGAAATTTTAAGTGGCAAAGATTTTGGTAGTATAGAACTTCAAGGATGTTTGAATGCAAGCGATATTTCTTCTTTTAAATATGCGCCGTTGGTCAGTGCTGAAGTAGAAAGAAGTTTTTCTATGTATAAGACAGTTTTAACTGACAACAGAAGGTCGTTCAATTTTGATAATTTAAAAATGTATGTCGTTATTTATTGCAACGCAGAAATTTTGCAAAAACTTGAATAAAAAAAATCTAAAAAAATATTCATTAATTTTAGTTTTTATGTAATTTTTATGAAATTTTAGGGCATTTTTAATGTGTTTTTAGGGCATTATGTCTTTTTCTTTAAGTCATTTTTATATGTTTTTTAGGGCATCAAAATCCGGGCCCTGCTGATGATAATTCAGCCAATTGATTTTTACATCCGATGAAGTTGGTGGCGTTATCACTGTATAAGTTTTGACAGCGACCTCTACGACTTATGAATCTTTTAAGAGCTCCAATAAATGCGTCTGTTGAAAGTTCCGTTACCAACTCCAGATGAACTGCCTTGGAGGCAAAACAACAGAATACAGCTAAGTAAGCCTTGGTTGGCCTTTTTCCTCGGACCTTATAATGCACCCATAAAGGTCCCGCGTAATCAACTCCAGTGTTTATGGAGGGTCGAGATGGTGTCCACTCTTGTAGCAGGCAAGTTTCCCATCATTTGTTGTAATAATTGAGGGCGTGCCTTATGACATCGGATACAATGCTGAACAATTGATCAAGCTGTTCTTTTTCTCTTAATAGGCCAAATACAATGCTGAACAATTGATCAAGCTGTTCTTTTTCCCTTAATAGGCCAAAACGTTGCCTCAAGATTCCTAACAACGCTTGAGGTCCACAGTGCTTGTTATCTTCATGCACCTTGATGAACACTAACTTGACTAGCGGGTCGTTGTATGGGAGTACCATTTGGTGCTTAGTGTCGAATGGAAGTGCAGTTACTTGTAAACGTCCCCCACCTCGAAGAATGTTCATGTCGTCTAGAAATGGTGATAAGCTGTGAAGTGAGCAGGTAATTTTGAGCTTATTGTGCTGCTTCAAGTTTTGGATTTCTTCTTTGAAGTCATAGGCCTGGATGATCCTGACGATAACTGCCAATGCATGTTCTTGTTCGATTGTCAATACAACGGTGTGTTTCGATCTAGACTCTTGTTTGCACCTAGTATTGTTTATAAATCTTAGGACGTAGCCAATGATTCTTTGAAGTGTGCCAAATGAATTGTGATGATTGATTTGATAAATCCATTCTCCATTTGCTTGCCCAGTCATCAATGATATGACTGTATCTTTTTACTTTTCGATGTCAGACGGAGTTTGCAGCTGGTTTGACCACTTTGGCGGCCATAGTTCTTGTTTGCCATGCAGAAACATCGGTCCTTGGAACCAAAGTGCAGTATCAGTCAATGCCTTCGCTGAGCATCCTCTTGATAGTATGTCAGCTGGATTTTCCTTTGAGCTGACATGTCGCCATTGCAAAGGTGAGGTTAGTATTCTAATTTTTGCTACTCTGTTTGCCACAAAAGATTTGTATGAAGATGATTGTGCATTTATATAATGAAGCACAACTTCTGAATCTGTCCAAAAGAAAATGGTAAGATTTTGTATCTGACAATCTGTTTTCACACGAGCTGCGAGTTGGGAACCGACGAGTGCGGTACAAAGTTCTAGTCTAGGCAATGACTGTGTTTTGAGTGGTGCAACACGGGTTTTTGCGCATAATAACAGCGTTATTATCCTACCATCCTTCAAACTTGCTCGTAAGTATGCTGCCGCACCGAAAGCCTTTTCGGAAGCATCAGTAAAGATGTGTAGTTGAGTTGAACATGACGTGTCTGCCTATTTTGAGATTGTTTAAGTTGCTCAAATTTTCTCGAAATGCTTTCCATGTAGCGTCGAGATCTGATGGTAGTGCTTCATCCCAGGGTAACTTTAATTGCCATAAATGCTGTATGAATAATTTTGCCTTAACATTTACGGGTGCTAATAGTCCCAGTGGATCAAACAATTGTGCAAGATCAGAACTGATTGCTCATTTAGTAACTGCCCGCGCAGGATTCAGCGTTGTTCTGATACAAAATACATCAGCCTTACGTAACCATAGTAAGCCCAACGTTTTTATTGAATCATTATTGTCCTTAGAGAAATCCAAATTCACTTCCTGGTCATGTTGTGGAATATTTGTCAATAGTTTGGGATGATTGGCACACCGTTTTCGTAAATTGAATCCATGTGTGCTGAGTATTTTGATCAGTTGCTGTTGCATTTCAATGGCTGTAGCCAGATTGTCTGATCCTCCAAGACCATCATCCACATAAAAATTGTCATGCAGCATTTGAGCTCCCAAATGATGGCTTAGCATGTTGTCGTTTGCGATTTGTTGCAGACATCTGGTCGCCAGGTATGGTGCTGTCCGAGTACCATATGTGACGGTGCTTAATTGATATTACTGAATTTCTGCTTTTGGATTTTCTCTCCAGTTGATGAGTTGATACCGTTGATCTCTGGATGTATTAGGATCTGCCGATACATCTTCTCGATATCGGTTGTGAAAACAAAACGCGGCAAGCGAAAACGTAGCAGTATTGAGAACAGTTCACTTTGAACTGTGGGTCCCGTATGCATGAAGTCATTTAATGCATAACCTGTCGTAGTTTTTGCGGAGGCGTCAAACACTACTCGCAATTTGGTAGTGGTGCTCTCAGGTTTTAGTACACAATGATGAGGAATGAAGTATTTGGGGGATGGTATTGAGTCAAGGTTCACCTTCTTTCATGTGTCCTAATCTTTCGTACTCTCTCATAAATTCCACATATTGTTTTCGAACTTCCACATTTCTCTGAAGACGCCGTTCAAGACCAAGAAATCGATTGTGGGCCGTCATCCTTGATTCTCCCAGTATTGCTGGATTTTCGAGAAATGGTATTTTTACGATGAAGCGTCCCTGGTCATTTTTACGTATATTTTGCAAAAAGTGCGTTTGCATTGTTGTTCTGCTAATGACACACTTTTTTCAGTTGTTTCAAATTCATCCATCTTCCATAACCTTTCAATCCCCTCGATTAGTTGACCATCTCTGCTATCGGTATCCGTTTTGATCCCGAAAACTGCACATGTCAATGATTCTGTCGATGGTTCAGATGATCCACATTTTCCGCTCACAATCCAACCAAGTGAAGTGTTTTGGAGATCTGCACTGACAGTTGTTAACCTTATATGACCAGGTACCAGCAGACTGAGGTGAAATTCGGCACAAAGCAAAATGTCAATCTTATCTTGCTTGCAGAAGTCTGGATCTGCCAGTTGTAAATGGGCTGGGATTTTCCAATTTGAGGTATCCAACTGATGATTCGGTTGAGCTGTGATAATGTTTGGAAGTACAAAAGCTTCCAAATTTGTCGAACAATTGCCACTGTTAGATTGCATCTTCAAATTAATTCTCTGGGTGATCTTCTTATGAGCATCACCAATTCCTTCAATGCGCAAAGAAGCCTTGTTTGGAGTTATGGATAATCTCTTCATGAGACGTTCTGAGACGATGTTAACTTGTATTGCTCTGAATTCCCCTAAATTGCCATTGGCCGCAGTGATTTTTACTCTTGCTGTTGCAAGTAGTACGTATCCTTCAGTTACTTAATTAATTAATTAGTTAATTAATAATTAATAATTAATAATTAATAATTAATAATTAATAATTAATAATTAATAATTAATAATTAATAATTAATAATTAATAATTAATAATTAATAATTAATAATTAATAATTAATAATTAATAATAAATAATTAATAATTAATAATTAATAATTAATAATTAATAATAATTATAATTAATAATTAATAATAATTAATAATTAATAATTAAATTAATAATTAATAATTAATAATTAATAATTAATAATTAATAATTAATAATTAATAATTAATAATTAATAATTAATAATTAATAATTAATAATTAATAATTAATAATTAATAATTAATAATTAATAATTAATAATTAATAATTAATAATTAATAATTAATAATTAATAATTAATAATTAATAATTAATAATTAATAATTAATAATTAATAATTAATAATTAATAATTAATAATTAATAATTAATAATTAATAATTAATAATTAATAATTAATAATTAATAATTAATAATTAATAATTAATAATTAATAATTAATAATTAATAATTAATAATTAATAATTAATAATTAATAATTAATAATTAATAATTAATAATTAATAATTAATAATTAATAATTAATAATTAATAATTAATAATTAATAATTAATAATTAATAATTAATAATTAATAATTAATAATTAATAATTAATAATTAATAATAATTAATAATTAATAATTAATAATTAATAATTAATAATTAATAATTAATAATTAATAATTAATAATTAATAATTAATAATTAATAATTAATAATTAATAATTAATAATTAATAATTAATAATTAATAATTAATAATTAATAATTAATAATTAATAATTAATAATTAATAATTAATAATTAATAATTAATAATTAATAATTAATAATTAATAATTAATAATTAATAATTAATAATTAATAATTAATAATTAATAATTAATAATTAATAATTAATAATTAATAATTAATAATTAATAATTAATAATTAATAATTAATAATTAATAATTAATAATTAATAATTAATAATTAATAATTAACAATTAATAATTAATAATTAATAATTAATAATTAATAATTAATAATTAATAATTAATAATTAATAATTAATAATTAATAGTAATAATTAATAATTAATAATTAATAATTAATAACTAATAATTATTAATTAATAATTAATAATTAATAATTAATAATTAATAATTAATAATTAATAATTAATAATTAATAATTAATAATTAATAATTAATAATTAATAATTAATAATTAATAATTAATAATTAATAATTAATAATTAATAATTAATAATTAATAATTAATAATTAATAATTAATAATTAATAATTAATAATTAATAATTAATAATTAATAATTAATAATTAATAATTAATAATTAATAATTAATAATTAATAATTAATAATTAATAATTAATAATTAATAATTAATAATTAATAATTAATAATTAATAATTAATAATTAATAATTAATAATTAATAATTAATAATTAATAATTAATAATTAATAATTAATAATTAATAATTAATAATTAATAATTAATAATTAATAATTAATAATTAATAATTAATAATTAATAATTAATAATTAATAATTAATAATTAATAATTAATAATTAATAATTAATAATTAATAATTAATAATTAATAATTAATAATTAATAATTAATAATTAATAATTAATAATTAATAATTAATAATTAATAATTAATAATTAATAATTAATAATTAATAATTAATAATTAATAATAA
>OU612044.1:65364709-65530029 GCA_914767935.1 Coremacera marginata | reverse complement strand
TATAACTATTATTATTTTATTATTATTATTATTATTATTATTATTATTATTATTATTATTATTATTATTATTATTATTATTATTATTATTATTATTATTATTATTATTATTATTATTATTATTATTATTATTATTATTATTATTATTATTATTATTATTATTATTATTATTATTATTATTATTATTATTATTATTATTATTATTATTATTATTATTATTATTATTATTATTATTATTATTATTATTATTATTATTATTATTATTATTATTATTATTATTATTATTATTATTATTATTATTATTATTATTATTATTATTATTATTATTATTATTATTATTATTATTATTATTATTATTATTATTATTATTATTATTATTATTATTATTATTATTATTATTATTATTATTATTATTATTATTATTATTATTATTATTATTATTATTATTATTATTATTATTATTATTATTATTATTATTATTATTATTATTATTATGAACTTACATACAATTTTTTAAATTTTTGTTTTATTCTTCAAGTGTTCATTGTTCATGTAGTCCAGTTAAGTTAGTACTTAAAATCGGCGTAAAGTTACAAAAATTCCCTTAGAGCCAAAAATTGGTATGCATGTTAAGACTACTGTCATAAATAAATTATGAAAAATTCGCATCGATCATCCTTGCGAAAAAATTTTATTGATGGTAAAAGTTTGCAAAAGTGGGTTTTTCGCGTTTTCCAGCTAAACGGTAAGTCATGTCTCTACACTTTTTTTTCAAGTATCGCCTTTTTTGTGTAATAGCGGTTCAAGCAATTGAAAAATTATTTTATTCTTATATGCACGTAACTGTACTTTTATATACAAGTACATTTTTGAACCGTTAAACAGGAATGCTTATTCCTTCGTAGTAATAAAGTTGGAGGAGAAATATCTTAGCTATGCAAAGTGTTAAAAAAAAATAAATTTAATGCAGGAATTTCGAGCTTTTTTCAAGCTTTTAAGTAATATTTGCAAGCTCGTTCAAAAATTTTCCATTTTCCGGAAAATTCGAAAAAAAAATTTGCAAAGCTTAGATAAATTACCTTAGCTTGAAGCAGCGGAAAATAAAATTTAAAAAAAAAATCATGTTGGAATTTCGAGCTATTTTCGAACTCTTCAATAATATTTTCGAGCTCGCGAAAAACTTTCCATTTTCCGGGAAAACTAAAAAACACTTTTTAACATAGGGTTATATGTGAAGTATATTTAACAAAAAAATATCGCTATAATTTCGAGCTATTTTCGAGTTCCTCAAAAATAATTACGAGCACCCTAGAAACGCAACAGTTTTCCCGGAAAATCGAGAAAACGTCTCGTGATTTTCAAAAAAATAATTTTTTTCTTTCTACGAAAGGAATCATGTGGAAAATTTTACGAATATATAAACATTTCGTAAAAGGTAAATAATTATTTAAAAATGTTTAACCTTTTTTATTTTCCCACAAATAAAAAATCAAGAAAGTTTTTTAAAGAATGATTATTTCCCTTCTGCGAAATATTTGAATGTTTTCGTAAATTTTTAAACCTTATTTCTTTCTTGCAAGGAAAATAATAATTGCCCTTGTACGAAATATTTTCGTTAATGTTTTAAACGTTTTTTTCAGGTATTTTATAATATTGGCACTTTGGTGCGTTAATAATTATGGAATTGCAATGAAAATTGCTTAACAATAAAATGCTTCACTCGTTGCTTAATATTCGATGTTCACCAAAATGATTACAAAAATGTTGTTATGACTTCTAAGTTTGACATAAGTTTGTTAGATTCACATAGTGCTTATGCAAGCTGCAGTTCCTCCGGTTCATCTGAAAAAGAAGAATTAAATGTATCTGAAATAAAATCAATCCATTGTGGAATAATATAAGTTGCTAGTGCAAGAATGATAACGTTTTTGAACCTTTTATATTTATAAGAATATATGAATTTTTTCACTTTTTCACAATTTTGTACCTATATATTTAAAATAAATTTTATGATAAAAATGAAATGGAAACCTTAAATTGAATGAAAAACACTGGCCTTTTTTTAACTGACTTCAAAAAGGAGGAGGTTCTCAAGTTTGTCGGTTTCCTGTTTTTTTTTTTTTTTAAACTTTGTTTTTCGAGCCATTCAGCCTTTTTTGACTTTTTTGTTGTTGCTGATTTAGCTTTTTTTTAATCTAGCTCGTGGCCACACTGGTCCTAAATGTCCTCAGAAGAGATCGAAAATAGCTCGAAATTATAGCGTTGTTTCCTTTAATACGATAAAGATTCCAAGTAAGTAGTTACGGGAAAACTAGTAGTTTATAAAGAGCTCGCTTTTTTTTTTTATTTTTAAAAAATTTTGAAATACTTGCTATTTAACCTTTATATGAAATGCCATTTTCTCGATTTTTCGGGTGTTTATAAAAAGCTCGAAATTATTTTTGAGGAGCTCGAAAAAAGCTCAAAATTAAAGGATTTTTTTTTAATACGATAAGGATTAATGATACTTCACATATAACCCTATGTTAAAAAGGTGGATTTTTTGTTTTTTCGGAAAATGGGGGATTTACCGCATTTTCGAAAATATTATTGAAGAGCTCAAAAACAGCTCGAAATTCCTGTATGATTTATTTTTTCTAAATTTTTTATTTATCTAAGCTATGCAAATTTTTTTTCGAATTTTCCGGAAAATGGAAAATTTTTGAAAGAGCTCGAAAAAAGCTCGAAATTCCTGCATCAAAATTTTTTTTGTTCTTAAGATATTTCACCTCAAAGTTCGTGCGGTTTACTGTTTTAACGCGGGACATGACATTCGCGGCAGAGAAAACAGACCTTGTTTTAAAAATTCATAACTCAGTCAAAAACAAACATTTTTCAAAAATTTTTTATTATTGTAGAGAATTGAACAAATAACAAGAAAAAAATTCAAAAAAATATATTTTTCACTCCAACATGGTTTTATAGAGCTCCAAACTGGCGGCAGAGAAAAAAACGGGGCCTCGTGGTTGCAGCGCTGGGAGTTGCAAAAATTGTCCGATCTAGAAAAAAAATGACTTTTTAAATCTTAACAAAATTTGTTATCGAATGACACGAGCTTTTTTTTAAATTTTTTTTTCAATTTTTGGTGATGTTCCAAATTTAAAAGAGTGTTTTTACGAAAAAAATATTGACTATACAAATTCATAAAAAATCGAAAAAAAAATTTAAAAAAAAAGCTCGTGTCATACGATAGCGAATCGAGTTTAAAAAATACAAAAAAAAAATTTCGTCAAAAAATGAACCCGCTAGTGCCGCAACCAGTACGAAAAACATGGTTTCGAGATAAACGCGTTCAAAGTTTGTGAACAAAGAAAAAAAAGGTTACCTTCAATCTGCCATGCCTTCTTCGTACTGTATGTCTTCGTTATCTTGTGTTGTGCTGTTTCTTGTAGTTTTTTGCAATCGTTTAGCAATTCGGGCTTCTTTTGAAGCTTCATATGCCTTCAATCTGGCGCATTTCAAACGATTTGAATCATTTCTTTTGGGAAACATTCAATGCTTTAGCTCCTATGGTGATACCAAGTAGTTGAAACATTTGCAAATAACTATAAGCGCCGTCATTGTAAGAAAAAAACCTCTTTTGCCTTTTCGATCTAAAGAACGACGCTTCATTTTTAAATTTTTCAATATTTTTCACAAAAAAACCACGACTTCACGCTGCAAAAGATGCCAAATAACTGAGCATATAAAATAAAAATTCCACTATATGAGTTATAAATATAAAGAAATATAAAGCAATTAAAAAACACAAAAAAAACCCACCCTTCAAGTAGGTACGAAATAACAACCATTAAAAGTCAGGTAGCAAGTAAAACAAGTATATACCAGCTGCCGTACGTAGGTAGCGCAAAAATTAAAAATGCGCTCTCACTAATCCTGCTGTAACTTTTGAATCCATAGGAATTTTTCCATGAATTTTTTTTTTAGAATCTTAAGAATATTTACTAAAATACAAAATTATTAAAAAAAAACGATTTCAAAAAACTGTCAATGTCATGTCCCCCTTAAAAGAAAAATGTCGCAGTTCTGCTTAATTTGTAGTCAACCTTTGACTGAAAGTAGAGTTGTTACTGTGGATGAAAGCATTAATTGATGCAAGTATTGAAAAGGTGATGAATTTTCAGATTACCTGAAAGACCCGACATCTGTTAAAATGTATGTGCAGTGTCGAAAAAATTATACTATAAAGAGTTGCATTGCTGTAGTGAAAAGATAGCGCCAAGAAAAACAATCTGGTTCATTAAAAATAAATCCTCCTCGTACTAGAGCTCTAGTAAGAGAATGTGCGTTTTGTTTCCGTGTTGTTTATTTTGCGGCAATGAATTTAATGAAGAGTTAGAGAAGAAAAAAGCACTGCAGTACCGACGTAAGATTTTAAATGTGACTAAACTTTCGTTCAAAGAAAGTATTCTAAATAAAGCTAAAACTAGTAGTGATGATATAGCCAAAGCTGTTACTGCTCGAATTGAATTTGGATATGATTAAGTCACTGCCGAGGCTAAATATCATAATGATTGCTACATTTTTTTTTTAAACCGGGATTAAGGGGAATCCGGGAATACCGGGAAATCAACTTATCGAACTTTAACTTTTTATTGTGGAACTTTGAAGAATTAGTGAATAAAATGAGTACCTTAATTTTTTTTTTTTAAATTTTAATTTTTTATAAAGTTATAAGCAAAATAATTGCCATGCAAGATTTTATTTACAGTGCTATATTTCATTAAATTTTGAGTGAAAGTTAATGAAATTTTGGTAGCATGATTAAAAATAAATTACAATTAAGATAGAGTAAAGTTTTCTTTAAAATTTGAAAAATTAGTTATAAATAATACACGTTTTAATAAACAATTAAAAATTTAGCCAACTTCTCCACTCCATTGAAAGAAGTTTTTTTCTTAGTATTGTTCTCTGAAATCTGCATAACATCTGCATAAAAAGTTACGACTGTTTTAGTGTCGTCAAATAGGCGCTAGCCGCACTGCATTGCGAGGGCGATGGGCATAGTGCATTGAATTATTAGTTCATTAAAAATATCAATGCCACTATTAACCTAGTGGTAATGCATATTAAGTTTGCATTTTAATTAATTTGTAATGGTAATGGAAGAAAAAATTATTTGTTTTTTATTTGCATTGCATATCAAAGGTAATAGAAAAATATTGCATTACCATTAATATGTAATGTTAATGGAAGAAAAAGCTGCATTACCAATAAAATTTAGTAACATAGCAACATAGTGGAGGTTTCATGACAAGAAACGACGACTTACTGACAAATTTTAACTAATGCGTCTAACTATTGATTCACACATTTCACCGCTGCACGCTGAATGAAAAATTAATTGGTAAAGAAGAATTTTAATCGTAATGTACATTTTTTTCATTACCATTAAAAATTTAGTGTTAATGCAAATTTTTTCCATTAACATCACATTACATCAAAATTGGTCATTACCACTAAATTTTAGTGATAAAATTGCTATTGTATTAATTTTATAATCCAAAGCAAAAATAGTAGAAGGTATATGCACCAATATGTAGAAGAGCAGAGCATTCAGAAACTTCTTGACATTTAAACTCTTCTGAAGCTTATTTATATTTTTTTTAAGGGACACCAACATTGAAAATTTAAGTTGCTTCAATCAAATATCTGAAGTAAAGTCTTTGGCTCAAGTAAATACAAATAGGCGTAATATTCTAAAAGAATTATTTACATTATATAAATAATATGCAAAATATGAATTAGCTTCAGAGAAAAGGCACAGGAGGCAGCTTATACGTTACAAGATGAGTTCATTGATCATGGACATTTTTTAGAATTGGTTCGTTTAATAAGTAAATATGATGTTTTTCTGAAAGAATATGTTAAGAAGTCAATAGTCAAGTATGCTATTATCAAATTATAAAAGAAAAGGATCCCACTTTTTTACCCGTTTTAGGCTGGTTAAATGCCACTTGTAATTTGTTTACACCTGCTTAATTTTTTTTAGATATGCATGCAATTTTTATTTTGGAATTTTGACTAATATTGACAAAGGCTATCGAGCTATCGCTTGATCCATTTACGTTTTTATTTGAAAGGTATCTTCTTCAGAATATGCTGCAACTTTATTTATGACTGGAAAATTTCTTTTTTCTGAACTTTAAAAGTATCTTAAAACATTGTAAAACGTTTTAAATATAAACGTAATGAAGAATAATGCCTTAAGCGGAGAGGGCCTGTCAAGTCATTATTTTCCAAGTCAAATTTCCAAGAATTCCACCACAATGATAACATACATAATAGCTCTATTCAACTTCATTACAATTTTATAACAATTTGGCATCACTCGTGATGAAGTGTCAAAATAGTGCGGGCAGTAAGACGAAAAATCGTGGAAGAGTACTTCAGATTTGCTAACTATGTTTTTTTTTATTTTGTTTTTATTTATTTAATAAGAATTTTAATTCGTACAGTAAGTACTATGTTCGTTTTGAAAAAAATACGATAAAGTTGCCAGCATTTTAAGATCAGAAATAGAGCCAGGAAAAGAGCTGGTTCTAATTTTTGTATTTGCTTTGTGAATAAAATAGTCACGCTCTAGACCAACGACTACGGGAATGCAGCTAATGATAACTAGAAATAAATTTTTATAAAACGTGTGTTATTTGTATTAAAAAATAATTAAAAATTTAAAAAATTGCGATCAATTGCTTGCTTTTTACAGAAAAAAAAACGTTTGTTACAGGATTATTGTGATTAAGATTAACAAAATAAACCAAAACTATATTTTCAAATTCAGTTTACGCTTAATTTCAGCGAGCTTATCTAAAATAAAATCCACTGATGGCGTCATATCTCTGAACAGATTTCGCAATGTGGGACCGTTTAATCTATCTTGTAACATCGTGCTTCTTAAATAAGCATTGTTAAATTAAGTGCATTAGAAAATATTTCTTTATTGCACAGTTTTAAGGCTTGAAACACTGTCTTTTTTCCATCGCTAGTTTTATTACTAACTTTATACCAAACATTCAGTTTCATTTTGAAATCTTGAAATCTCATTTCAAATCATCTTAATAAAATCCAATTAGTTTTTCAAAAACTCCTAAGGCGCCATATCCCGCGGTCTTGTATCAGGAAATAGTGTTGAGATGAATAGCGGAAATAGATGTTTTTAAAATCAAACTCTTAGGTTTGAGATAAAGCAGACGCTTGTCAAAAAATTTTGAAAGAGACAAAGCCAACTGTTAATTAGTGTAACTCCGCCAGGGTTGCGCCTGCCTGTCTCAAGCCAGGATAAAGGAGGAGGGTTGGTATGGGATACGTCCCATGCCGTAAAAGTAGAGCCAACCAAGAGCTTGGGGTGGCGCCCATCTTGGTAGCAGGTCACTATATATATATTATTGTGAAAAAAGCCTGTGAAGGTATAGCAATGGACCTAAAAACTTGTTAGCACGGGTATAGTCATACTCGTCAAAGAGGACGACCCTATCTATCCATGGCAAGGAGGCATCTGAAATTGGGTGATTGAATTGAGGTGTATACAAAATGAATGCACATATATTCGATGTATTGTTTGTTGTTTTAAACAGGGGTTATAGGCACTTCTTCCATGGTAAGTGAATATAAATTTCATGCCTGGATTGAAGTTGCCGGTCATGAGTAATTGAGTGCTCTAATTGGACACGGCCAAGTATAAAAACCCAAATGAGTTTTTTGACTTGGGGACCGAGTTGCCCAGGTGACTATCATGGGTTGGCCATTCGGGGAGGCTCGTGCTGGCTGTGGTTGTGTATATGCTACACAGGTCTAGATTGACTGGCGGGGTCGCGCAATGGTACGACCGGGTTAGCATACCTGCTTAGTATGCAAGAAATTGGGTAGGTCTCGTCCCCACCAGTGGATGGATGGAAGTACGTCGCTACGGAAGTCTAAACTGGTACTACTATTGGAAGCTTGCTTTTGATAGTAGGGCACTGGGTGATGCTTATTATACCCTAGGTCTTTGATGACTTTTGTACTTAAGGCTACATGTCAGGTGTACAAATAAAATTGAATTCCTTCTGTTAATTAGTGTCAAATCAATTTTTATTTTGGTGGCTTTATGCTTAGAGTATAATAAATAAATTTTATATAATGTGAAGTAGAAAATGAAATGTGTGTTAATTTAATAATAAAGTATTAGTACTTCAACCATAGCTCTATCTAGGGAACTAAGCGCGCTTTCACCCTAGTTGGTCATTCAATTGGTGGCGCCATTGCAGTGTTATTTTCCACTTTTTGTTTAAATTAAATTTATGCACTTTTCTATTTATGCACTTTTTAATTACTTTTTATTATTATTTATGCACGTTTAAATTAAGTACTCGTTTATTGCTAAAATTTAACAAAAAAAAAAACATATTTATAAACTGCATTTAGCTAATGGGTTTTGCTTTAAATTAAACATCACCTGTTTTTAATAGATCTAGGGGCATTTTAGGTGAGAGAGATATGCTACCAAATAGAATGAGAAAATACGCTACCGCCTTGTTTCTCACATGCTCAAATCGAAGAATTGTCAACAATACCCCAAAAGGTCAGAACGAATAAAGCATGGATAGTTTAAAAGATTACGGTTCAATGACAATAGATTTGAAATTTATATTTTGGGTTTTCATTCTTTTGATAAAAACTTGTGATTACTTTTCGAGGGAGTCATTTTGAATATGTCCTATTTCTCTTTTTTCTACGATAATTTTGGGAGGCAGGTTTAAACCCCAAAATCCCCCCTTTGGTTGCGCTAATGAATGCTTAATGCGGTTGTGAAAAGGTTGAACTGTTTTGTTCATTAACTTGAACCAATTGTCAAGGGCAATCGTGGTCCAATGTAGAATCGATACTATATGAGGATATTTGCGATATCAGTGCACACTGGTCACTACCATAGGCAATGCATAATTTAATTTTGTATTGGAACAAATTAAAATTATTATTGAAATGGAAGGTATTGCTTTGTTTTAAACAACATTCGTGTTATTTACTTGTTCTGTATTTTTTTTTAAAAATAATTTATTACAAGTTCTATTGCTAATGTTTTCTGGTCCATATAATTAAATTTCAGCTAGAATTTTAGTTCTTTGCCGCCTGATGCCCTATTGGAATTTATTTCTTAATATTAGCTGAGGTTTTAAGATTCTAATATGTTAATATCAGCTTCAGGTTTTTGCAAGTTTCTGCAATTTTTGTCTCCCATCCCTCTCTGCAAGACAATACCACTAATCAAATATCAAAGTGCTGGCTTTGAAAGTGAATAACTCATATTACAAAGAAGGACCTAGATTACAAACTTTAGACTTGAAACATCAACAGACCCAGCCGCACACACACACCAAATTTGATCAAAATCGGTCCAGCAATTCAGGAGAAGTTCAGTGACAATGTACAGTAGAATTTTATATACAAAGATATAGAATTTTTGGTATGAAAGTAAGAAATCCTTTGAAGGCATTTTTTTAAAAATTCGTTAAAAATAGCAACTGTTGGTATCCCAAGCTAAAATTTTGTGTGAGCCTAATGAATTAATGTATTATGATGATACTATGTTCAAAAGGTGAAAAATTTACTGCGAACATTACATAAAACGTGAAAAATAACTTCAGACTAAAAAAATTTAAAAATTTCATTAAAATATATCTTGATATCATGCTTTTAGAAAAATAGTGATAATATTTGTATAATTTAAAGTTGTCGAAAGAAATAAATTAGTCAAAAAATTTTGCTCCTTCTCCACAAGTATATTCTACTTGACTAAATTGTTATTTTGTGGTAAAACTATGTTTTGTTTTAATAATTTTTCAGATTTTAAAATACTGTTGTGTGTGCACAACCAATTTAAACAAATAAACAAAACAAAACAAAATAATTTAAAACAAATGTAGACCACCTAATTACAAACGATGTCAGAACATTCAAATGCTGAGCACATGCGAATGCAACTTTATCTAAGTTAGCAGCGAAAAAATATTGATAAAATAAAACAATTAAAGAAAATGATTCATAAATTGTAAACTGGGCTTAGCGCTAAGCGGCCACTTATGTTTGGTAATAAAAAAAAGACAAGATCATATTGCAGTGTGCGCATGTGGGTCAGCATGTGAGGAAATGTGTAGAAGTGCACATTCATGAGAACATGTTTGAGTGGTGCAACTGATGAAACGATTGATTTCGAAATTGGGATTTCTTAACGCTGAGAAGCCAATATAGAATCAATCAGAGTAAAAGGGAAGCATTTACATTTCAAATATGTGACTTGAGAAAGTGCAAGTCTTAACCTTTGTTTTTACCAAAATGTTTATGATTGGTGACAAAATCATAATTGGCAGAATGACTGAAAATGGGGTGTGTCTTATTTATAAGAATATATTGTAAGTTTTAGTATTTAAGCAAGTGAAAGTTGAAAAATAAAAGAGATTCTAGTTTTGAGTTGAACTGAGTTTTGTTCCTTCCATGAAATCTAACAGAGCGGCCTTGAGGCCTTTATTATTAGCGTGGCTCGCTCAAAAGCCAACATTAGGGATAACAAATTAATCTCATCAAAAATAAATTCAAACATTGCCAGGCAATCCTGCCAAGTTCAACATTTTATGGCGTTGTAAAATAGCAAATTCAAGAAAAATCCCAACATTACATGGCGATCCTGCCGACACCGTTCTTGTGACCAAAAATAAGTCCGGCAAAATAAAATCACGTCTTAAAATAATAAGAATTAGGACCTAATGTCATATTCAAGGGAAGAAGTAGATGACTTATTTGAGCAATTGAATCAACCTGCAGCATTTGCAGAGGTAGAATATGTGCCAGAACATGTAGGGCAAGGCAACACAGGCACACAACAGCAGAGATATATTCCGACACCATTTACAGCTGGACCAAAGCCACTCACATTGGAGAAATACCAGCAGAGACAGAGCAAGAGAATACACCAAGAAGAGCCGAAACATAGAAGGAAGTCGTGAGGAGGCAAAGCAGTGAATCTAAGAAGAAAGATTGGTGAGCTATACCGCGTGATCCACCTGGCGTCAGGTAAAAATAAGAAGAAACTCATAGCTGAGCTGATAAAAGCGAAAGCAGAATTGCATGGTACCAAACATTATAGAAGTCTACAGACAACTCGCGATGCTTGACCAGAACAACAAAGAGAGCATTACAATCAATGAAAACAGTGAAAATAATCTAGGATCAGCTGTAACGAAAACCGAGGTTCAGCAGACAACTTTAAATATTATTTCAACAATAATTATAATTGTCATAGTGATATACATAGCGTATAGAATAAATAAATATTTTAAAGCATATGTTCTGAAAAGATAAATACAATACAGAATGTTTAAAGAAATTATTATAACAATCCTTTTAACAATAATAATGTCAGTTATATTATATAAGATATATTCATATTTTAAAAATTATGTTAAGAACAAAATAATGCTATCGGTAATTGTAAATATATAATCAATAAAAATAAAAATAATTATATATTAACAATGTCTGAATTTGCCACAAAATGTTTTTACCAAGGATGTTTTGGTATACTTTTTAATGAATACTGCTATAAATGTAAACAAAAGATCATTAATATTGGAAAAGTGAGATATTTGACGTACAAGAAAAATAGTTTTCATTTCAATTGTTTCAGATGCACCGTTTGTGAAATGAAAATTGGCAAAAACGGTTTTCATCTTATAAAATCAAAAATAATTTGTAGCAAATGCGCATAAATGAGATAAATGGAAATTGAATATGCTTTGCAAATACTTGCGAAATTAAAAAAGAGCCCAAATAGGACGTACACAACTGAATTTATAAAAAAAACTTTGCTTGACCTAAAAAATTTAAGACAGAAAATAATTGAGGGTAAAGAGTGTATTTTAGATAGGATAACAGAAAAAATAAAATCATTTTTAAAATCAAAAGAGGAAGATTTAAAAACCACTATGGCTTAATTTGATTTAGTCTTGAACTTGATTGATTTGATTGAGTCTAGAACCTTGAACAGCTTCTAAGATGATTCCTGAGTTTCAAGGGGACAGGCGAGATTTGAACAATTATATAGGATTAACTGAATTTTATCATGATACCTTAAAAGACGACACACAGAAGAAAATACTAATTAAGTTTATACTAGCCACAAAATTATCAGAAAAGGTTAAAAACAGAATACTAACTGAAACAAAACCTGAGACTTTAGAAACACTAAAAATCATACTGCAAAAAACATTCAAACCAAAAAAGACAGTTTCTACTTTGCATCACGATTTAACAAAAATGTATCAAGGAAATTTAGAAATTACAGCTTTTGCATCAAAAATAGAAAATCTGTTAGCAGCATTAAATGAGTTGCAAATAAGTGAACAGGGTGGAGAGCATCGTGAATTAATAGTAAGATTGAACGATCAAATAGGAATGACAACGTTCAAGATTGGGTTAGTTGAACCTTTTAAGTCAGTCGTGCTGGCAGCTCGCCCAACAACCTTAGGAGATGCAATCAGGGTAGCCACAGAGGTTGATACGACCAATAACAGTAGAGTTATGCATTTCAACAGGTTTCCAAGAGGTAGAGGAAATTTTAATCAAAATAGGCAAGATAATTTTCATAATAGGAATTTTAGTTATGGAAATTTTAACCGGAATTTCGTACAAAATAGAAATGGCAATAACATAGCCTACCAACATAATAGTAACAATAGAGGTTACGGCAATAATCGAAGCAATAATATAAATAATAATATTAGAGGGGCGCATAATAACTTTAGAGATAATTACAGTAGAGCAAATAATAATAATAATGGATATAGATACAATAATGCAAATAGAACAAACAACCAGAGAAACTAGGAAGCCCCCGGTATCCGGAGACTGGGGAACCCCTACGTAAGAAATGGAAAGAAAATAAAAAATACAGAATTATAAATGTAAATAGATCAAATGAGATATCAAATTATGTTAATTTAAGTTAGGTGATAATATAATAACGTTTCTAGTAGATACAGGAGCAGATATCTCCTTATTAAAAAATTATTTTTTAAATGATGATAAAGACGGTAAAGATATTTGTAAGATAAATGGAATAACTAGTGAAATAACACATTCTTTAGGAAGTTCAGATATTAAATTAAATTGGGAAGATAGGACTTTAAAACATAAATTTCATATAATCGATGAAAATACAAATTTGTTATCAGATGGGATTTTAGGTAGAGACTTTCTTATAAAGAATAATTGTAAAATAGATTATGAGACTTATACACTAACAATTGTGGCAGATGACGAAAAGTTTGTAATACCTATGAACACGCAAATAATAACTATTAAAAACTTAAAAATTCCTCGAAGAGCAGAGTCAGTGATAGCTGTAAATATAGATGTAGTTGAAGAAAGCATAGTTTGTGGTAAAGAAATTAGTAAAGGAGTGTTCTAGCAAACACGATAATTCCAGCAACAGGAATTAAGCATGTACAATTTCTAAATACAACACCGGATGAAATTCTTGTACCAAAATTGACGCTGGGTATAGAAAGCATGAAAAATTATGATATATTGCATTTTAAAAACAGCTTACCAGATGAGAATAGGTTTCGAAAAATCCTCAAGGAAATTAAGATAGATAATCTAGATAAGCAAGTAAAAGAATCAATATTAGAAATCTGTAGTGATTATCAAAACATATTTCATGTGGAAGGTGAGATTTTAACAAAAAATAATTTTTACGAACAAAAAATCGCAACATTGGATAAGTCACCGGTATACATTAAAAATTACAGAATACCACATTCCAATTTACAGGAAATAGAAAAACAAGTTGACAAACTATTAGATGAAGACATAGTTGAACTTTCTGTCAGCCCAAACAATTCACTTCTGTTAATAGTTCCGAAGAAGAACACAAGTGAAGAGAAAAAATGGAGGCTAGTAGTTGACTATAGATCTTTGAATAAAAAAATTGTGGATGACAAATTCCCATTAACTAGACTAGGAGATGTTCTTGACAAGTTAGGCAAAGGGAAGTATTTTTCAACATTAGATATGACAAGTTCATTTCATCAAATTCCGTTACATCCAAAATCAAGGCCATTAACAGCTTTTTTGACTGATTCAGGTCATTTTCAATTCAAACGTTTACCTTTTGGTTTAAAAATTTCAACGAATAGTTTTCAGAGAATGGTTTCACTTGCACTAAGTGGGTAACAAGCTTCAGCATTTTTATATGTTGATGATATAATAGTTTTTGGTTCAAGTTTAAAAGAACATGATAAAAATTTTATAGAAGTTTTTAAAAGATTACGTAAATATAATTTAAAATTGAATCGAGGTAAATGCAATTTTTTGAGACCAGAAGTAGTTTACCTTGGACACCTCATAACGGATCAAGGTGTAACTACGGTTCCTAGCAAATATAATGTAATAGCAAATTATCCAACACCAACAGACGCGGATGAGGTACGTAGATTTGTAGCTTTTTGCAATTATTACAGACGTTTTATTAAACATTTTGCTGATATAGCAAAACCATTAAATCAATTATTCAAGAAAAACATAATTTTTAGCTGGTCACAGAATTGCCAAGATTCTTTTGAAAATTTAAAACAAAAACTGATGTCACCACCAATATTAAGCTACCCAGATTTTTCAAAACCTTTTGTCTTGACGACGGATGCTTCGAATTATGCACTAGGAGCTGTTCTTTCTCAGGGAGAAATAGGAAGTGATAGACCAATAGCATTTGCGAGTAAGTCACTCAACAAACATGAGATAAATAAAGCAGTAATAGAAAAAGAATTATTAGCCATACATTGGGGAATAAATCATTTCGGACCATATTTGTATGGTAGAAGATTCAAAGTGTATACAGACCACAGACCACTACTTAGTTTATTTACTCATAAGGACCCATCTTCAAGATTAACAGGAATAAGAGTAGATTTAATGGATTATGATTTTGATATTATATTTAAACAAGGTAGCATGAATACAAATGCTGACGCGTTATCGAGAATAGAGTTAAATTCTGAAAAATTAAAAGAAATGAAACCGGTAAATAATATAACTGTACTGACGAGAGCAATGAAGAATAAAGAAAAAATTAATGGAGTAAATGAAAATAATAAGAATAAGAAAATAAGTAAGGGAGTAAATGGAATATCCGCGGACACGTCACCATTGAAGACTGATCATCTTCATATATGGAAGTGTATATCAATATCTGACACCAGAGGAGTGCAGAAATTAAAATTTCAGCATGCAAAAGAAATTAATAAAGGTCACACTTGTGAAATATATAAATTCAAAGATATGTTACATGTTAGATACAATCATAAAACATTATCAGAGTTAAAATTGATTTTGAAAAAATTGTTATCTAATACAAAACATGAATATCTGAAGAAATTAGCGCTAGCAAAGAACGATAGCATATTTAAAGATATATCTGTGCACAAGTTTAAAGAAATATTTAATGAATTAAAAGAAAATAATAAAGAGAATTGTCTAGACATAATATTGTATACTCCACCGAAAAGAATTGAAAAAATAGAAGCAATGAGGAAATTAATAAGAGATAATCATGATTCAAAAACAGCAGGGCACTGCGGTATAAGAAGAAGCATAGCAAAATTAAAACAGAAATACGTTTGGAAAGGTATGAATGAAATGGTGAAGGAATATATTAACAAATGTGAAATTTGTAATCAGGTAAAAATCACTAGGTACACAAAAGAAAGATTAACCATAACAGAAACACCAAGCACATCGTTCGATGTTGTTACAATAGATACAGTAGGTCCGCTTAGACCATGTAATGCATATAGATATATACTTACCATTCAATGTGAACTAACAAAATTTGTAGAAGCTTTTCCACTTTTTACAAAAGATGCAGTAAGTGTTGCAAAAACAATAGTAGAAAAATTCATATTAAAATATGGTTGTTTTAGAAAGTTAAAAACAGACAAAGGTACTGAATTCACGAACGAATTACTAGTAAATATTTGCAAAATGATGAATATAGATAAAACCATTTCAACACCATATCATCATGAAACGTTAGGAACAGTAGAAAGAATCCATAGAGTTTTAAGCGATTTTCTAATGACAATGGACGGAAAAGACAATTGGGATGAACTGTTACCTTATTATACATATTCATTTAATGAAAACCCCACATAGCATAACGCAATACACACCATTTGAATTAGTATATGGAAAATTATGTACCTTACCATGTGAGATTGCAAATAATGAAGAAAAATTCTATAATTTAGAAAATTATATTAATGAATTCAAAATTAAATTAAAATATGCACACATGAAAGCAAAAGAAAATTTATTAGAAAATAAGCAAAATACATCAAAGAAACAAAAATACATTAATAAAGCTAATATTAAAATAGGAGATTATGTATATTTAAGAGTAGAAAATAAGAAAAAATTAGATAAACCTTTCAAATGCCCTTTTGAAATTATATATAAAAATGGTTCTAACAGTATCATAAAAATAGATAATACAGAAAAAGAAGTACATAATAACTACTTAATAAAAGCAAGAAATATGTAGAATATTAATGTAATCAATGATCATAAAATAATTTTGTCATTAATAACAATATTATTTATTTAAGAAGGGTAAGAGTGTTGTGTGTGCACAACCAATTAAAACAAATAAACAAAAGAAAACAAAATAATTTAAAACAAATGTAGACCACCTAGTTACAAACGATGTCAGAACATTCAAATGCTGAGCACATGCGAATGCAATTTGTTCTAAGTTAGCAGCGACAAAAATATTGATAAAATAAAACAATTAAAGAAAATTATTCATAAATTGTAAACTGGGTTTAGCGCTAAGCGCCCACTTATGTTTGGTAATAAAAAAAAAGACAAGATCATATTGCAGTGTGCGCATGTGGGTCAGCATGTGAGGAAATGTGTAGAAGTGCACATTCATGAGAACATGTTTGAGTGGTGCAACTGATGAAACGATTGATTTCAAAATTGGGATTTCTTAACGCTGAGAAGCCAATATAGAATCAATCAGATTAAAAGGGAAGCATTTACATTTTAAATATGTGACTTGAGAAAGTGCAAGTCTTAACCTTAGTTTTTACCAAAATGTTTATGATTGGTGACAAAATCGTAATTGGCAGAATGACTGGAAATGGGGTGTGTCTTATTTATAAGAATATATTGTAAATTTTAGTATTTAAGCAAGTGAAAGTTGAAAAATGAAGGAGATTCTAGTTTTGAGTTGAACTGAGTTTTGTTCCTTCCATGTAATCTAACAGAGCGGCCTTGAGGCCTTTATTATAAGCGTGGCTCGCTCAAAAGCCAACATTAGGGATAACAAATTAGTCTCATCAAAAATAAATTCAAACATTGCCAGGCAATCCTGCCAAGTTCAACATTTTATGGCGTTGTAAAATAGCAGATTCAAGAAAACATTACAATACAATCCCAACATTACAATACAATCAAAATTAAAGACATTTTTCTTTGAAATAATAGCAATTCTTAAGTTTTTTTTTTATTAGTCACTAAATTAAACAAAATCGAAAAGTTAATTTAAATATTAAGGCTAGAAATTTCTAGGTATACGAACACTCCATCTGATGACAATTTATCTTCATGCAATATGATAGCTTTGGCTTAAAAGTGTGAAAAGAGAACCCCTTTCTTTGAATTCACCACAGATTATTTTAATTACATTTGAAAATACTATTTTAGTAACTAAACATTTAGTTTAAATTTATTTAACTGATTTTGATTAAAAAAAAAATTAATGGAAATTAAAAGAAAATTTTCTTAAAATTTCCAATTTTTTTACAATTCAGTCGAAACAACCCAGACAAACCTTAAAACAAGATTAATTTGTAACCTACAATACAAAATTGTTGGGCTTATAGCCATTAGAATACGTTATCAATACAAATCAAAGAATAATCTTTCAACAACTAGAATCAAGATTTCGAAGACACATTTAGTTTAGCAGTGATTGAATTAAATCGTTTTCCTAAAATTTCATTTTGTAAATTTTTTTATTCAAAAAAGCAAAAATTGTGTATTTGAGTTAAATCATAATTGTCAACGTTCTTTATACATATAACACAATTATTTCTAATATTTTATTTCATTTTAGCTTGAAGTGAATTTGATACCTTTAAAGCCTATTTTACTATGCATAAAATCATGATGAAAACCGACACTTTTTACTTCATCAGAAGTGTTTTTTTTTTTTAATATACGTGGATAAGGTGATAAGTTTCATTGATCCCTCATTGAATTTAAAATACGTTCATCCTTCTAAAATATTTTTTATTTAATAAACCATTTGCCTTTAATAACATAGCCCTTTTTCAATTGTCCCGTTTTATTTTTAAAAATCCCGTTTTTTCCATATAATTTTTGTTATTGTCCCGTTTTATTGGAAAAGAAGTTTGGCAACACTACACAGTACACAAAATTTTAATTCACGCTCCTGGCGTTATGAGGCATGCGCTGGTATCGATTAGTGAGCTTCCTGAGAAATCTGCTGAGTCCAGGAACAAACATATATAAAAGTTTCAACTCCAGCCAACGCGTAAGCTTCACGCGTTTCCACCAATCCTGTTTTGTTTAATCGTTTACTTTTAAGTTCGGATCCTTTTATAACAGGACTGCGAAAATTACCCTACAAGCACCCGCCAATTTTATTGATCTCTGGTTTTTATTTACTGGAATAATATTTGACTTTTTTATTATTTTTTATAAATAGTCACTATTAAATTCATCAAATTTCTATTTTGTAACACCAACTTTTATTCAAAAAAAGAACAAAAACTATGTATTAAAAAAACGGATTGCGTACAATTTTTTGCAATTGTTTGCTTTCAGAGAGTGGAACGGGGGGGTAAGGATGGGCACGCAGGTGTTCAACCAGACCCATTTTATCGTACCGTAATTCTCACATTGTACAGCCTTAACCAAAATTCCAAGTTTATATCTGAACTGGAAGTATTTTTGACCACTGACTCCATACAAGTCCAACCACTGTACAGCGATGAGACATAAGATGCATTACTTTTAGAACAACATATTTGTATCCAGCAGGAAGAAGAAGAAATAAACGAAGACAGTACAATTGATGTTCCATTGGATGATTCTGAGTCCGACGAATAATTTCCCCGAATTTTTTTTTCATTTATAAATGAAATAATTTACACCTTTCATCAGTTACAATACTCTATTTGTATTTCATGAAAAAGGTACTTTCAATAGGGAAACCACGTTAAAAAAAAAATCGCCAAGCACATTACCTCATATGTGGTGTGAAACGTGTGCATATTACGAATAAAATAATATTTTCAATTGTTTGAACCGTTATTTCACGAAAATGGCGATATTTACGGAAAAGTGTAGAGATATCTTTTGTAAAAAATCGGATGATCTAAATTTTTTTCCGAACTATTTTTGCTTTAAAACTCTCCATTTAGCTGGAAAATCAATAACATTTTTTGCACAAGGGGGATCAATGGGGACTTTTCAAAATTAATTTATAATAGTATTCTGAACATTTATACCAATTTTTAGCTCTATGGGAATTTTTGTAACCTTCAATATCTTCTTTGGCTGGACTGCAATTTGTTTCTTTAACTGCACTTTGTTCATTTTAACTGCAAAAAATCGTAACAAAGTTTTATAATAATTTTTTTTAGGTTGAGTAATTTAAATAGTTATATAGACATAAACAAATTGTACATTACTTTTTCTTTTTAATTATTTTTGTTTTCAATTTATATTATTACATTGGTGAAATTTCGTGAGGGAAATGTTTATTTTTTGTGTTAGTTTCCGCAATTTTATTTTTGTAAAGACAATTAAAAAAAAATCTTAATTTGGACAATTTCTTATAAAATTATAGGCAAAAATCAAAAACGTAGTTCTAAAAATTAATTCGACCAAAAAAAGAAATAACAAACCCTGATGATTTCTCTTTTGATAATTTAGTGTGTGTGCGAATTGAACTAAATTGCTACATAAACTAAATTGTGTGATAAAGCAGTGTTTCTTAAATTAATTTAGGAAACTTCCGAGCTACCTAAATGCTTGCTAAATTAATGACATTTCTTAAGAGAAGAGAATTATGACATTTCTTAACCTTTAACCTATTTGTAATTAGCCTTAATTAACCTTAATAAACCTTATCTGCCTTACCTTAATTTAGTTTAGGTAGCAATTTGGTTCAATTCGCACACACCCTTAATTTGCTTGAGAAATTTTCAAATCCTTGTTTTAATTTTTTACTGGTATTTATAGATTTTTTTAATCAAAACCCTCCATGAAAGATCCATGCTATGGAGGTGGTGTATGCATTCGTTTAATTAACATAGCGACTAGTTTCCACTTGAGTTGAGTTAAATAGACGCTTTGTTTTTGTAAAGTGTTCTTTTATATTTGACGATCGCAAGGCCAGCAATAATAAGCACAGCTTATCTGAGTTTATTTTTAGTATTTCCAACACACAAGCCAGCCACATATCATCTATTCAACTTATGTAATTTGCTCTGACAGACCAGAATTTTCTACATCCAAAAAACTGCAAATAATAATCATTCAATATTAATTGCAATCAGCCACAAAGCCACATAAAATTCCAATTACAAATTTCTTCCATAATACTAAAGAGCGTGCAACCACCCACGTTTATTCATTATTCGCCACCACTAGATTCGCGTCCTTGCTACGCTATATCATCGCTTTTCCGCCCATTCCCTTCACTCATAAATACAATTTTCACACTTATAATCATTGTTGCGGTTTCCCCCTCATCTCTCTCTCTCTTTCTCTCTCTCAACTTAATTTACTCCTTCCACCAATCCCGAAAATTTCCTGATTTGCTATAGTTATGTGTGCAAAAAATTTTACATTGTACCGTATTCTCTTATTCGCATTTGCTCTTAAGCGTCTTGGTCCTTGTGCGGTTGCATAAAGGATATATTTGAATCTTGATGCGTAGGATTTCTTTAATAAACAAAATTACTTGTTTCACGCTGCTACTGTTGTTGTTTGTTTTCCTTACTTCTGCTCTTTCTGTGGCGGGAATAATGAACTCAGCAATTATGTTGCAGAAGGTAGTCTTCACAGTTCTTTTTCAAAATGAATGTTCACATCTGAATTTCCCAAAGGAGTCTGAGGATATTTTATTGGATATGCTAGACTGGGGAAAGAATAATCACTGCAACGCCAGAGACAATGCGAACAACGAAGCCTGTATCTTTTTTTTTTTCAAATAGCCAGGTTGTCTTAATAAACATTGTAGGATTAAAATGCATTTATGCAGAAATAAAGCTTTGTTATTGTTTTATCCTGACATTTTCAGAGTGAATAACTCTCAGTTTACAACTACTTTTACAGAAATTTGTATAGTGGTAAGCCATTAATATGTGCTTAAATAAACTACAAAATGAAATCATACTTAATTTCTGCCGCTGATAACACAACTTCAATATAAATTAATTTGACACCTTTTCAAAATAAGATGACATATTTCAGATAACCACACGTTAATAAGACTGACTTTAAAATCACTGCAAAGTAAAAAATAATTTTAAATTACTTTTCCTATTAGTTTTTTGATCAAATTTGACAATTTTATTTTAAATATTATTATATTGGAAATTTTGTTATAAAACTTTTTCTAATTTGTTTTCTTATCTCATATATATTAACTTCTTTATGAACATAAATCCCTTAAAATCGGCGCTAATCAAACTTTTATAAAATAAATAATTTTATACACAAAACAGGCATTTAAAATAGACATATTTTTTTATACATTTATTAATTGCCTATCTGTGCAACTATTTCTATGAATTTGTAATCTCTACTTTGTTATAAAGCTTTTAATTCTTCCCTCGACAATAACCCGTAAAGTATAAAACACTTAGGCTATTCACAGTTCAAGTACGCAGGCTTGTTTAATTTACGATTTGTCATTTTTTCGCCAACTTACGTAAGCGTATTTTTCTTTAATGTTGTTTTGCATGCAAACGCAAACACGCGTAAATTAAAGTAGCCCTTGGACGTGTTTCTTGTGTCTCGTATTTTTATGTCCTATCTACAGCATATATAACAGCGTTGCAAAATCATTAAATACGGCAAACACATACTGAGGTGCTCACAGATTCAGAAATAACAAATGCTATAAATACGCTTTGTTAATATACATTTAAACTCTGAATAGCCCAAATGTTTAAAGAATCTTTTGTTCAGTTGGCAATTGTTGAGTACGCTGAATGTAGCCAATTTACGGTCCTATAGGACCGTTCACATTATCAAACTATTCGTCAAATTATTGGTCAAACAATTTGACCACGCAAGTGTTCATATTAACAAATGTTTCGTCAAATTTCCCCGGCAGGCCGTGGCACTATTGACGAATTTGTGTTTATGATTTCATTAAAGAAACTTGCTGCATAAGCCAGACTTGCAGAAGATTCTTTAACTCATCTGCTCATTTAACTCTATTGGTTTAGTCAACATTAAAACAAACAGAAAAAAGAAACAATGAAAACAGAAGAACACACGATAACCGATAACTCTTCTCTCTTGTATTTCTTGTCGAAAATTCTTTAACGCCTCCGGCTTGTGTTCGTTAATTAGAAACTTGCCGAAAGTTCTCCTTTCTGCTTTGTGTTCGTTCATGTTTTGCCTACAAAGGGGTCCTTTCCCCTATATTCTGGGTAATTTCTTCGTTGAAAGTTACAATATATATCATTTTAAAAACGTGGCATAATAAAAGACTGCATGACTGATATATCAAAGATTACAAATCGGAAATAATCTGGTCCAAAAAAATTATAATGTATGAAGTGAAGTGAAGTGTATGTGAGTGAAAACATCGCGAAACAAATAGTTCCAGCACTTCTTGCTAATCTATACTAGATATTATATATATAATCTATTATATTATACAGTCCGCGTCAGCAGAATAGGTTCACTGCTTCAATTAAATACAAACCATTTTTCTTTTAAAGTGAGCGTTGGGGAAAATTGTTGTTTTCTCTTTAGTTTTTTTTTATAAAAAGTTAGGTAAAGAGAAATTGTAAATAAAGGAACCGTTAATTTTCTGTTGTTCTTTTAGCTTTGGTGCGTCATTAGAATAGGTTCATCCCAATAATTTGAAGAAATGGAATCGAAAATATTTTTTTTTTTTTTAACTTAATTTATTTATTTTTGTTTTATTTAACACATTTTTAATAATGAGTGCTACCGTCTTTATTTAAAATAGTTTCATAAATCCGATTTGCAATGGAATCATAAAGTTGCTTCAAGTAGTTCAAAGAAATTTTACACCAAGCCACTGTAATGGCAGAAATGAGTGACTCTTTGTCTTCAAATTGTCGACTGGAGTCATAAACTTTCCGAACTAATCAACCCCAAAAATTTTCAATAATCTTTAGGTCCGGTGAGTATGGATGCCATGACAACGGTTGATCATTTTTAATCCAGCTTGTAACGATACGTGCCGTATGAATAAGAGCGTTATCCTGTCGGTGAATCCATTCCAGGGGTCCAAAAATATTCTGAAACTTTGGGAAAGCTTGTTCTAGCATTGCTCTATACTCTATTTCCAGTCATTCTGCAAATTGGAAACTCCACCTCAATGGTTTCAAAATATGTTATAGCCCCCCAAACCATTACGCCTCCCTAGCGGCAATGATGACGAGTTGAAAAAAGTTCCTTTTTTCGTAAATCATGAAAGTAATAGTTATAACCATCCGGCCCATCCAAATTGAATTTCTTTTCGACTGAAAAAACTACGTACTGGCATTCTCTCTTCCAAGTCATGTGATTCTTACAAAAATTCAACCAATTTTCTTTCCGTTCAGGGTTTAATGGCGGTTTTTTCATAATCTTACGTCGTGTTAGGTGTGGAGCGCTATTAATTACCCGCCGCATGGTTGAAAAACTGGCGCTTACCATAGCTTCTTGCCTGACTTCTGATGCTGAAAAGCCATTTTTTGAGGGTTACCAAATAATTGCTCTGTTATCTGCAGCTGATGCCGCAGAAAATGTACACCTTTCCATGTTTTTCCATAGCCGATTTTATTTTTCAAAAAATTGCATACTACGTTTTGACTTCTACCGACTTTGCTAGCGATTCCACGAGTACTTAAGTTTTGTTCTTTGTATACCTCAATTTTAACTTTATCCTTCGAAGTTTTTCAGCATCCCATACTACCACAAAATATTGTAACACCTTTTTTATAATTTTTTAAAATACCGATCTTTCTGAAACTCTGAAAGAAACTGAAGATGTTAACTGTGAACCTTTTCTAATGACGCATCAGCAAGCGCATATTTTTGTAATGCCAAAGCTAAGAGAACAACAGAAAATTAACGGTTCGTTTATGTACAATTTCCCTTTACCTAACTTTTTATAATAAAACACTTAAGCAAAAACAACAACAAAAAGTTTTCCCTTGCGCTCATTTTAAAAGAAAAAATGGTTTGCATTTCATTGAAGTGAACCATTGAACTGTGAACCTATTCTGCTGACACGGAGTGTATAAAAGACTCACGTATATGCGGCCGCGCAGAAGTGGAAAACAGTAGGCCAATGTTCATTAATAAAGGTTAAGTCACTTGAGAGAAAAGCACTCTTTTTCTGCCTTTGCTCGAACTGTCAAAATAGCTGTTAGCTAAAAATTGTACAGATTCAGGTTTTTTTTTTCTTGATTTCCTTTTATCCAAGGTTGATTTATAAGGTTGTCGCAAGGGAGAGAGCAAGTACCCATAATTGTCAAATCGAAGTTGACACTTCATAGAAAATCTTCAAGTGCTCTCTATTATCACCCGTTTTTCTTTCGTAGTCATTCGCAAAATTGGCTGGTTTTGACAATTATGGGTACTGAGAAGAGAGTGCGATCAGCCCTGCGACAACCTTATAAATCAACCTTGCTTTTATCCATTCTGACAGTTCGACCGAGCTTCTCTCAAGTGACTTAACCTGTATTAATGAACCTTGCAGTAGGCGCTATTTGAATAATTTTTTCACTTGGATAGCTATGGTCCAAAATTATGATATAGGGTATATAAATTTGCCAATTATTATTTAAATAATTAACTAAAGTTAAAAGAGCATAAGCATACAATTTCTTTTCTTATTCTCACTAGAAAAAACTCTCTCTTTGTAAGCTTCATTTAATGCTTAACAGGTTGTGCGCACAGCTAACAAGATACAACAATTTATTTATTTTTCGCTGCGAGACAAAAGCTTTTTTTAAAGCTCTTTTTGAGCAAGATTAGAAAAAGTCAACAAAGTTCACAAAAATGGACACAGCAACATGAACTGTGTGCGGTACCAATATTGCCACATTTTTTAATGCAAAAATACCGCCGCTTTTATGAAACCAGCGAAAAAAATTAGCTACACCAATTTTTAAGTTTTAACGAAAGACATAATTAATTTTAAAATAATTGGTTTTTGGTCTCAAATTCCGCTATTTTTAGTGGTTAGTAGAAAAAACTTTCGTTAGTTGAAAAAAATAAAAATATTTTGTTCGTTTGTAGAGAAATAAAATAAATATTTTATTCGTTTGTTCGATCGTTGAGAAATAAAATAAATATTTTGTTCGTTCGTTCGTGGAAAATAGATGTTCGTTCGTTTGTTCGTAGAAAATAGATGTTCGTTGGTTCGTTCGTAGACTACGGCCGGTATGGGGACGCAAAGAAGGGTGGCAGATAGGGGTAGCTGTGTTTGGAAGAAATGTTGAGGGGCAAAAAATAATAGGACCAGCTGCTATATTTGACCCCTCTAGGCGACCAGGTACGGCAGATATAAACTAATTTAGATAGTGTTTGTGTTTTTTGTATGGGGATCCAAAGAAGGGTGGTAGATAGAGGGTAGGTGAGCTCGGAAGAAATGTTGAAGAGCAAAAAATAATAGAACCAATTCACATATTTGACCTCTCTAGGAGTCCAGCTACGGCCGGTATGAACTACTTTCGACAGTTTCTGTGTTTTTTGTATGGGGGTCCAAAGAAGGGTGGTAGATAAGGGATAGGTGCGTTCAGAATAAATGTTGAAGGGCAAAAAATAATAGGACAAGCTCTAGGAGTTCAGATACGGCCGATATAAGCTATGTTCGACGGTTTTTGCAGTTTTTGTGTTTTTTGTACTACTCGCACAGGCCTACAAATAACTTCTAAATCCGTGAGACTTAAAACAGTTATTTTGCGCATTACGCCACGTGCATAGTGGAGAATATAAGCATTTCGTTGCAAGTTCGTTGCACCAAACGTATATTTTGTTCGTTCATTCGTTCGTAGATAATAGATGTTCGTTCGCAGAAAATAATTCGTTCGTTCGTTTGCAGAAAATAGATGTTCTTCCGTTCGTTCGCAGAAAATAGTTGTTCATTCGTTTTCGTAGAAAATAGATGTTCGTTCGCAGAAAATAGATGTTCGGTCGTGCGTTCGTAGAAAATAGTTGTTCGTTCGTCGAAAATCGAAATTCAAATTTTGTTCGGTCGTTCGTTCGCAGAATTTTTTCTTCATACGAACTAACGAACAAATGAAAATATTACACAGTACAACACATGATTTTGGGACTCAATTCTGAGAACTGCATGTGAAAGTAGCCCCGAAAAGAAGAAGTTCTGCATCATTTGTTTTGTCAAGTTACATGCCATAATAATTTAATATCGATTTCAAGTAAGTAAGTATCGTATAGGGGAATTTGTCACGTTTTAGGCTCTTTTGTTTGACATAACTCCCATCAAATCGAGATTGTGCATGTAGGATTGTAGCGAAATTTACATATTTTCGGAATAATTTGCTATGAACGCATTTAATATGAGGAAATAAGCGATTTTTTACATTTTAATTGTTTATTGCTTGACTTCAGAAGTCATATATCAATCCGATCTGGTAATTGTGCATAGAAAGTATCAACACTGGTAAGCATTTTTTTAAAATTGGGTAAGAAAGAGAACCTACAGTCTTAAAGCGACACTGCTATCTGCCTTTATATCTTCGCTGTTTTCGCTAAAAAGTTTAAGTTGTTGCAAAAATCTCCTCAAATTTTTAAATGAAAACCTTTATTTTTAACAAGTCGTAGCCTTCATTAAATAAAAAAACCCAGGAGTCTAACGGAAAAGTTGAATTCAATATTGTCGGCCTATGTCAGCTAACATAAATCGCTAGAGTAATTGAGGCTAAAGAATTCACCGCATTTTCGGTTTTATTCAAACTAAATAGTTTTGCAAATTAATTGCCACTTTTGTGTATTGTTGATAAATCTGGGACAAAAAATAAGAAAGAAAAATTATTTGTAGGATAAATAGGAAAAATTTATCACAGTAAATTTACGGTAAAGTGTCGTACGGCAAGGACAGCTTGCTGTATCGTCTAAACCTCTGTATTTGAATCGAGGCGAGCGAAAATCGCTCTTACAAATTAAAGCTTTCAAATTCGCTGCGTTACTGAATTTTCTCCCAAAGCTTTGCTGCTGCTGTTTCCTTCAAATGTTCAGTAGCGTAGCACAAATAGAAGCAGAAGCAGGAACAATTGTCAACGAGCTGACAATGCACATAGCTGTATGACCAGAATCACTGCGTTGTCGTGTCTGTATTACCTTATGGGAGATAATTGAGGCAAAAAACGACAACATTAAGGTCAAAACAAAAATATTTCTATATAATTTTTTTTATTTGAAAGCTTTCTCTCTAAAAATTCTGCCACATCTTTATTAAAATTACACAAATTTGAAGCTTTATGACAGTGTTTTATTTTTGCCTAATTATAAAAGCAGTAGATTCCGGAAACATGAGGAATGTCAATGAGCCGCATAAATTACTGCAATCCAGTTTTTACTTTAGATTTCAAGCAGGGCTGCCGTTTTTAACTTTTTTTTAGTAGTACTATTTCGGGGTTTTGAGTAGTACGGCGTAGTATGGATAAAATAATAAATTATAATAACAATAAATCCAAGCAGGGCTGCCGTTTTTAACTTTTTTTTAAGTAGTACTATTTCGGGGTTTTGAGTAGTACGGCGTAGTATGGATAAAAGATTTACAAACTTTTTGTTCATATAAATGTGCATGGTATATTTTTTTTTTAATTTCTATTTTTAAGTCTACAACGGCTGTATCAATGCAATTTACAGCCATTGTATCGTTATTTTTTAAAAAAAGTGTTATTTTTGGGATAAAATGGATCGGCACAGCGCCAAAAATAAATTTTATCGATACCATTTGTTCCCATAGTTTTAATAGTTTTTTTTTGAGCTTTAATTAGTTCACATTTTTAGAATTTCATAATATAGTAGGAACTGAGATAAAAAAAAAATATACAAAAAATCAACAAGCACACACATAAAAAATTTTAAGAATCAGACAAGATACACCGAAGATAAAACAAAAACAAGAAAAAAGCACCATAGGAACGAGTGTTCACATTGTCAAATTTTTCATCAAATCGTTGGTTAAGCAACCGAAAAATCAAAATGTTTTGATTTTCGTCAAACGAGTTGACCAACAATTTGATAAAAGGTCACATAGTCAAATTGTCGTGGAATCTATATTATTATTATGCAAGCTCATTTTTTGTGATGACTATCAAATCAATACTGTAGACGCGATTTTCATAAATAGGGTAGCAATTGAAAGGTCTTGCTCTATAGATGTACAATAAGGCCTTATTTTTTATTAAATATTGTGTATTTAAAAAAAAAAAAGCTGAAACAATTTTCTATGAAACAAACCGAATTTTTTTAAGATGCCTAACAGTATGTGATAGATTTTTATTATAATGCTATGAAAAGTAATATCTGGGCTACTTAGCAATTCAACAGAAGCATAGAAAGTAAAAACAAAATTACCTATCACTAGATATTTTTTTATTTTGGCGTTTTAACGCCAGAAGGATTACTAGTTCCATATATATTTCTCTTTGTCAAATTTTTAGATGACTAATTGGATTAAGAATTTGATAATATGAACAGTGTTTATCATGAGTCACACCGAGCGAAAAAACTATAGTTAGAACATGCAAGTTGGCTTTTGTGAAAGAAAAATGTACTGAGTAGCAAAACTTAACATGGTTTAAAAATTAAAACTTCGATAATTTCTACAAAACTAAATTGTTTGAATTGTTAAAGTTGAACTTTGTAAAATTGATAACATTATTGTTAAACAACACAAAGCCTATGTATAAAATTTAATTTAATCATCACTTCAACTTATGTAAAATAAAAGACATGGAAAGAACGTCAATTCTACTTTTGAACTTGTATTGAAGAAATTGTATTAAAAATATATGATTTCAGCTAAAATAATTGGCAACTTATCTAAAAACAGATCTAGATTTATATAAGAATGCTTGAATGAAACGTAAACATCACTTTGTATATAAAGAGTGGTTAAATTTTAAGGGCCGATATTCATTTTGAATAAAACACAGATTATTTAGAAAATTATTGTCATTTCTTTTTATTATGATGATATTGGTATGGTTCAATTATGTATGGAACAAAACATTGGTCAAATAACCGCCGCGACCTCGGCGGCACACCTCCATCCGATGGTCCAAATTTTCGATGACGCTGAAGCATAAGTGAGGTTCTATGCCGTTAATGTGCCGAATTATCTCAACCTTTAGCTCTTGAATTATTGCTGGCTTATCGACGTACACCTTTTCTTTCAAATAACCCCAAAGAAAGAAGTACACGTTGTCAAATCACATGATCTTGGCGGCCAATTGACATCGCCACCCCGTGAGATAACACGGCCATTGAATTTTTCGCGCAAAAAACCCATTGTTTCGTTAGCTGTGTGGCAAGTGGCACCCTCCTGTTGAAACCACATATCGTCCACATCCATATCTTCCATTTCGGGCCACAAAAAGTTCGTTATCATCTCACGATAGTGAACACCATTCGCAGTAACTGCCTGACCGGCCTCATTTTGGAAAAAATACGGCCCGATGATGCCGCCAGCCCATAAACCGCACCAAACAGTCACTCTTTGTGGGTGCATTGCTTTTTCGACAATCACTCTTGGATTATCATTCGCCCAAATGCGGCAATTCTGCTTATTGACGAAACCACTTAGGTGAAAATGTGCCTCATCACTGAAGATGATTTTCTTCGAAAATTGATCATCCTCTGTTGCCATTTTTTGTCACCATTCTTACCATTGATGACGCTTGAAATGGTCAAGAGGCTTTAGTCCTTGAGTCAATTGCACCTTGTAAGCGTGTAAATGCAAGTCTTTATGCATAATGTTCATAAACGACGAGCGTGAGAGGGGCAATTATTGGACACGACGACGAGTTAAGGTGGACGGCTCTTCAGCCACACTATCGCGAACAGTAGCAATATTTTCTGCAGTACGAGCTGTACGAGTATGCACTGGTGTTTTCATATCTCCCACAGACCCTGTTTGCTCAAATTTTTGCACGATTTTTCCGACTGTACGCACATTTGGACGATTAAATTGACCGAAAAAATCTCAAAGTGCACGATATGCATTTTAATTTTCATAATAAGCCTGAATAACTTTAACGCGCTGCTCGATTGTGTATCTTTCCATGGTTCAAATTGATGTAGTTCCAATTAAATAAAAACACCATTCATTTATATTTTTATATAAAACATAGTTGATTTATTATAAATATTATTGATTAGGTTGACACATTTAATTAAGTATAAAATAAAATCATAGAGTCGAGTGAGTTAACCGAGTTCATTGACGTGCACGCCGCTACTCCCGCGAGTTCGGTTTTCTTCCGTTCGCGTCGTGTTTACGTCCGTTGGTTTTTGAAAGGATCGTTCAGTTAAGTATGTTAGTATTGCCAGTTAATAATTTAAACCGCTTCTTGTCCGCCGCCCGTCTTCCAATCCTACATTCGGCCGTCCTGAAGAATCATTCGTCTCGAAGGATTGAATCCATGGGTTCATGAATTCGGATACTGTAACCGTCTGAAAAGCCCCTTCGTTTTCTCCTACTTTTTCTACCTTATATCGACCATGGTTTAATTTATCAGTTACTCGATACGGACCAAGATACTTTGGTTTTAATTTTAGATTTGATCCGAATTGCGTTCGCTTTATTGCAACCAACTGGCCAACATTATAAGAAGATTCAGGCCTACGTTTACGGTCAAATGATTTACGATTTTCTTGTTGTATTTTTAATATATTTTCGCGTGCAATGTTTCTCAAAGTATCCCGCTCAGCATCAAGTTCATCAATAGTTGCTTCTTCTAAATATTGTCTCAAGTCAGGGTAATCTACAGTCCGCATGTTAATACCCGTTAAAATTTTGAAAGGAGATGCTTTCGTACTACGAGGTACTGTACTATTGATGATCTGCTGGATTTTGCTCACGTGACGATACCAGTTTTCAGGGCTACTTTGACAAAGCTGCGATAACATTGGAATGACTATTTTATGGACGCGCTCAACTTGGCCGTTACCTCTCGGTACACCGGTTGCAATCAAAAGGTGTTGGATATTTTCCTGTTGGCAATACTGCTGAAATGCATTAGAAGTAAATGCAGTTCCTCTGTCGGTAACAATACGCTTGGGATTTCCGAAAATGGCAGCCTGTTGCTCTAGTTTCCCTATTACTTCCCCAGTTCCCGTCGACTTGGTCGGATATAGCCACACAAACTTCGAAAAACCATCAATAACTACAAGAATATGGTTATATTTCTTGTTAGTATCTGTAAGCGGACCGACGTGATCTAAGTGATACGTACCTAATGGTTCATAAGCCTTGTCTATTGGTGTTAAAAATCCTTCTTTCCTGCCTAGCTTCGCATCTGTAACTATACATTCAATACACCCTTTCACGATTTTTCCGACTTTCGAGGCTAAATTAGGTATAAAATTGTATTTTTCAACCAAGTCTTGCGTTTTCTTAGCTGCAAAATGACCTTGGCGATGAGCCAGTTGAATGATTTCCTCCTCCATAACAGATGGAACGACTAGAAGTTCCTTAACTGGATCTTTATAAATTATGTCATTTTTCAAGAAAAAGTTTTCGTATTCTCCGTCTGCTAAGATTTTTTTGATTGCCCTCAACCAGTCATCATTTCTCTGCGATTCTCTTATACGAGTCTTCGACTAAGAGGCAGTAAACGCGGCTAAGTGCATCCACATGCTTCATGCGTGATCCTGACCTATGTTCTATTTCAAAATTAAATTCTTGTAAGTACATCGCCCAACGCATTACTCTATCCGGTACATCTTTTTTCTTAATAGTCTGAGCAAAAGCATTACAATCGGTCACAATCTAAACTTCAAATCTTTTAAACACACACGCCATTTTTTGAGGGCTTGTATGATTGCAAGTACTTCTAACTCATATGAGCTATACTTTTCTTCAGACGTTTGCGTTTTCCTGCTCATATACTCTGTAGGATGCAAACACTGGTCTATCGAATCTTTCTGAAGCATGACCGCCCCATAACCAAACTTAGAAGCATCAGTATGGATCTCTGTTATTGCCCTTGAATTAAAAAGTTTTAACGTGGGCGCGTTAGTTAAAGCATGCTTAAGCCCTTGTATTGCAGCTAATTGCTCTTCTCCCATACTAAACTTTCCATCTTTCCGAAGTAAATCAGACAAAGGTTTGGCTATTTTTGCATAACTTTCTACGAAACGTCGAAAATAAGATGTGAGCCCTAAAAACGTTGCAATTCTTTTTATTTGACGGCGTAGGGAAATTGCTAACTGCTCTGGTCTTCTCAATTGATGGTAATATTGTACCATTCTCAATTATGTACCCTAGAAAAGTGATTTTATTTTTTAAAAATTGACACTTGGACCAATTAAAACGCAGCCCGTTTCGACTTCCTACATCTAACACTGTTTTTAACTTCCGAAGACTTTTTTGTTTGTCCGTGGCTGGAATAACGATGTCATCCATATACATGACCATTGTACCATTTCTGATCAATTCTTCAAAAATTGCATGAACGTTGCGACAAAAAACCGCTGGAGAATTCTATAGGCCGAAAGGGACGTAACAAAATTCTTATTGACCGTTATGGGTCACAAAAGATGTATACTTCCTGGAATTTTCCTCGATTGGCACATGGTAGAAACCATTCGTTAAATCTAGCGTACAAAAAATTTTTGCGGCCTGCAATCTCTCTAAAACCTCATCTATTACTGCCATCGGGAAATTATCTTTAATTATTTTTGAATTTAATTGCCGATAATCATAGCATAAACGTTTAGTACCGTTTTTCTTACTAACCAACACGACAGGCGAAGCATACGCAGAATAACTAGGCACGATTATTTTTTCATCTAACCACTCTCTGATCTGATTTTCTATAATGCATTTATCGTTGTATGAAGTTTTCCTTGGCGTTTGATATACTGGGATATCGTCGGTAAGGATAAGCTTCATTTCAACAGGTGAACTAACTGGTTTAATTGGCGTATAACAAGCTATAAGATTTTCTATATTTTCAATTTCTGCTATTTTTAAATGATATCGGTCTATACCTGGCAACTCTGCACCAGTGTCTTCAAATGTGTTCAAGCACAACGCTTCGAATTCATTGAGTAAATAATTTTCGCTTTCTATTGCTGGAACTTCTTGACTAGATAAATTATCTCTATTTACGAAACTGATCTCTCTTTCGAAATGAAAACCGCGCCTTCCTCACTTATGACAATGTCTACATATTCAAGAACGTTGTTACCTAATATTGCTGGATAAATCAAATCATTCTCTTTAACTACATGAAACATTATTCGCAGAACTGCATTGTTAACCCTTATTTGAGAGACAAAGGAACCTAACGTTGCTAGTTTACCTTTACCAACACCTACTAAATTTATTTTATTTTCTCTCAACTCAAAATCACCCAGCATCCTGAACATGTCGTAACGTAAAATGCACAAATCGCACCCTGTGTCTACCAACGCACTAAACCGAACATCATTTATCAAAACATCAGTAAAAATTATATTGCAACGACGCTCAATAATTTTATCCTTGTCATTTCTCAATGTATTAATACGCTCAGTTTTGATGCCTTTTTGAACTACTGGATTATCTTTGCACTGATACGAATAGTGACCTAGATGCTTGCACTTAAAACAAGTGATATTATTGCTACGACAGTCTCTGGCGAGATGTCCATCCTTGTTACACTTAAAACATTTCTTACCTTGGACTTGACTATAATTTTTCTCTTCTACTTTATTATTTACAAATCCTGGGGCATTCACCCTATTTAACGATCGAGCGGGCCCTTTTATTTTTTCATAAACACGGATTTGCTGCTTTAAGTCAATCAGTGACCTTGACTGGTACAAGATTGTCTTGTTCGCTTTTGAGTCTGGTATGCCATCTACAAAATAAGAAATTAAGCTTTGTTCGTCCAAAGCAATCGGCTTGCCCATTTCAATTAAAACGTACAAATATTCTTGCAAAGTTTCTTTTTGCTGTTTGCGCCAATTTCTAAGAGCACTATGAACCTCAGATGCACACACAACTGTGCCAAATTATTCAATCAATGCTGCTTTTAATGCATTCCAGCTTTTAATATTTACCAAACCTCGAATAAAAAGTTTTGCCGCACCCTTTAAGAGCTGTTTACCGTACACGTATTTCTGCAAGTCATCCCAACCAACTGTATCTGCTATGTCTTCAAATTCATTCACCCACTGATTAACGTCATGTGAGCTATTACCCGTGAACGCACTGACACTATCCTCAATGTCCCTCAGACTAAAATTATTTCTAATCACTGGAATTTCTTGCATACGAGTTGGACTCGCTGCTTCCTCATATGTTGATTCATCACATCACTTTCTTCATCCTCGCTCTGTAAAATATTACAATGCCGAAGGAGTCTGTCCCGCAGTACACTTTTCCTACCTACCTCACTTAATCCAACTGCCTTAAGTTTTTCTTTTAAAACCGCGACTGTCATCCCAAAAATAGTCTGAGCGTCCATGGTCCTCGTATGTTTGAACAATTGTTAATATTATCAATTGCAATATAAATATAAATTGTAGATATAAGTTAAAACCAAGATAAAAAGCTTATTGATATAATAAAAATTAAGTTATACATTTTAGCTCATTAACGTTAACTAGTTTTAAGTTTTAGTTTCTTTCAAAATATTCAAAATTTGCTTTATTTAAATTAATTGATTTAAATCAAATGAAATTTTAATACATTTGCCATAAATCTTTTCTTGTCTTTCATAATGTTTAGTTTACTGTTTTTGAAAGTATTTGTTCTCTAATTTTACCATACAAATTGCTTCTGTTGATCATCAAAATAAGGGTGGGTTTTTTCATTTCTTTCATTCTGCTTTCTGTTGACTTTCTGACTTTCGCTGCAGCCCTTTTGACTGTCGCTTTGTAGTTTCTCTTTCTCTTTGTAGCTTCTTCTTTTCTCTCTCTCCGTTGTTTCAATTACTTCCACAGCCCAATGTTCATTAATATAGGTTAAGTCACTTGAGAGAAAAGCACTCTTTTTCTGCCTTTACTCGAACTGTCAAAGTAGCTGTTAGCTAAAAATTGTACAGATTCAGTTTTTTTTTTCTTGATTTCCTTTTATCCATTCTGACAGTTCGACCGAGCTTCTCTCAAGTGACTTAACCTGTATTAATGAACCTTGCCACAGCCGCTGTTTGTCGCAGTCAGACATTTTAACTGATGTTCTTGTTGTTGCCAAATTGTGTATTAAAAGAGGTTACAAGTGTAGCTGATGACGCCATCGAATGTGTATTTAACGAACGCACAAATCTAAGACGAAGACGGTTGCCGACCGAATATGCTTTCAAAAATTATGACGCTATGGTTGTTTTATAAGTGCACTGTTGATTTTTGATTTTTTCTCTATTTTAGCATATTTCGATTTTGCAGTTTTCATACAAATTATAACACATGAATTTGACAAGAGTTATGCTTGTTGCTTAGCAAACTTTGATATTAACATTGCACGTGTTCCAATTCAGAGTTATTTCCCTTGTAGTTATTGTTATTTTTGTTGTTTACACTTTTTGCACATTGTTCTTCAGTACGACGCAACGATCGTGTTGTTGTTTTTTTTCCCCCACTTTCACTTTAGCTTTATTGTTTAATGTTAGTTTTTTTTTTTTTTTCTTTTTAGGTCACTTTTGGCGAGCTTATCAAATTATGAAATGTTTTGTTTTATTTATTTAATTGTTAGTTTTTTCTGTTGGTTTCTTTTGCTCGCCCGACTCTTCAGCACTCAATTTTAAGCACTTTAACTCACTTTCCTGCACAAATATTACCGCAGACGACCACTTATTTATTTGTTTATTTATTCAGTTTATTCCGGTTGAGCCCCCAATTTTGTAGTTCCAATTATATAAAAACACCATTCATTTTTATATAAAACATAGTTGATTTATTATAAATATTATTGATAAGGTTGACACATTTAATTAAGTATAAAATAAAATCATAGAGTCGAGTGAGTTTACTGAGTTCATTGACGTGCACGCCGCTACTCCCGCGAGTTCGGGTTTCTTCCGTCCGCGTCGTGTTTACGTCCGTTGGTTTTTGAAAGGATCGTTCAGTTAAGTATGTTAGTATTGCCAGTTAATAATTTAAACCGCTTCTTGTCCGCCGCCCGTCTTCCAATCCTACATTGAGTTAGTCTGAAATTGAGAAATGTCAAATGAAATGCAGAAAAAACTTGACGCTTAGGTGTGGGTCACATTCATACATCTAAAATTTAACCACCCTTTATAAAGCAATATATATAGCAATATGTAAGGCAGCCCGTAGACCAGAGTTGCATCGGACGCAAATAAAAAGAGATTGTTGGAATAATAAAATAATGGCACAGAAAATAAAACCATCACCCAAAAACAAAGAAAAATCATGTATCTCCAAATTACGATATGAAAAAAAAAAATGTGATGAAGTTTCTAAACACAATTCTAAACACAACCATCCACTTTTCTCAACCTCTGCCTTCCATACACCGCATTTTTCCAGCGAGCGTTAGAAAGGTGTGCTTCAATGATTTGAGAAATCTCAAAAGGCCAAAAAGTCAGCAGTGGGTGGCAAATTGTAGCATGATAAATTTAACTTCTCAAATAATTTTGAATATCAGCAAACTACTTCCACGAAAAAATTCGTTCAACATTTTTGAATGTTAGATGAGCATCACTGTCATGACAATTTTTTTGTAATTCAAAAACGATTCATTAATGGCCGTATTTTGTAAAACGCAAACGATCGCCTCACTTGGGGTTTTGTTGTCTTGCAATTCCGTTTTTATATGAAGCAAAACAAACTTTCTTTCTCTCACTTAAATTTTCTAAAAAAATGTATTGCCAAACAAAAAATCCCTAAGTGACGTGATCGCTTGCGTTTTACAAAATACGGCCATAAAACTATTTTGAAAATCAAGACCACTTTTGGAAAATCTTGTGGTAGTGCGTTCATAACCCGAAATCTATTTATCTTGAGATGAAATGACTGCTATTGATGGGCAAGAAATAGGAACTTTATTAATGTACTTTGAAATAAGTACTTTGATTTTTAAAATTTTTTGATAATTGATTTTTAAGTCTTTTACAAAGTTGAGAACTCATATAAAATTTCAAAGCTATACCTACTCAAAGCTTCGAGGAAGCTAGAATTGACATAATGAAAAATGGTTACTTTTGGTTGTTGATTTATATTAAAGTAATTTAAAATGGCTTCATGCCAAAGTGTATTGCAAATTAAATAAAAAAACTATTAACTTAAAACAGTGAGCGCAACAGCAATAAGCTTCATTTGATTTATTGTTTTCATTCGCAACATATTCGTTGACAATCTTTGACTTTGACAATCACGGCAGTAATGAAAAAAAGAGGACAGTCTGCCCTGCATCTACCTTTATTATTATAGCACGAATTATTCTGTGGCGACAAGCAATAACGACTAAACTCAAAATACCGTAAAAAAGCCATATGGCATTTTCTTTATTGCCAATCTATGGAAGAATGGAGAAATGCATTTTTTGCACAGAACAGATAACTACTTATGTCTGCACATATTTTGTTGGTTTAACGGTTTTTATATTGCAGAAAAAAATTAAAATATCGTTTTATACGATATTTTCAGTTTAGTTGTTTCTACTTTCTATTATTATACCCACTTGTTAAACACTTAAGCCTTACTAAAAAACTGATATTTAACTTTAGCGTCAGCTTTTTAATTTAGTAGCAGCTGTAGCCTCTGCTAAGCTTATGTTAAAAATCTTCTTAGAGCTGACACTAATTAGAGCCAGCACTAAATTATTTTTTTGGTAAGGCTGTTTCTTTTTTTTGTAGCTATCGCACGGTTGTTTTTTTATTTTCTTCATACTTCGCTGCTTTGTTTCGAATATATTTATAAAACGGCTTACAAATCAGCGATTCGGTTCGTCAAATGGCTAATTTGACAGTTGGCTGAACCTGTTGGATTTTGGTTCAAAGAATGTTCCTTATTTTGTATTCTTCGACTTAGTATTCCTCACTGCATTTCTCGTGTGTTCTTTGCGCACTGTTCGTAAATAAACATGTTGAATCATAGCAACGCTGCCAAAATAAATATTAGGAATGAAAGTGAGGACTATTTGCACCAACAGGCTTAAAAACAAAATTCAAAGTTAGCAAATAAAATAGTGTTAGTACGCAATATTTCGTACAGTGAACTTTAATAAAAAAACGTATCCAAAATGGAACGAAAGTAAGTAGTTGTGCAACCTTGTCATAGACTCGCGAGTTTGGCGCATATCGTTTTTTCCACACATACATAGGATTACCAGAACTTAGGACAAAATAAGAGAATTCTTGCAAAAAAAAAAAAAAAAGAGCACAAGGAGAGGCATTTCTTTAAAATCAAATAACATTTATTGCAAAATAAAAACATACAATAAACATTTTTGTAAATGTTTTGTATATACTTTTTTTTTTAAAACAATTGTTAAAGAAGTAAAACCGTAAAATTACGATTTTTTTTATATTAAATATAATAAACGTTATAATAAATATTATAAGTTTCATCATAAAGTATAAAAATTTTACTAGCAATAAAAACACTTTTTTTCAAAAGTATTTCAATAAATGAGACCAAATAAACAAAAAATCATGTTTGAATTTTGTATAAAGTTTTTCAAATTGAAATGGCAAACGAGATCGAATTGAGGTTGAGTTATCAATCCTCCTCAGAATCATACTTAAAGATTTCTTCAGCTTGTTTTAATAAGTTTCATATTTTTGACATATGTCGAAAAACTTCAAACATGATATGTTTGTGGAATTATAATTTATTGTTAAAAGAGCTCGTTTCGTTGAACTAAGCTAAAAAACTAACTAAACTAAACTAAAATTCATTACTTCAACAATTTTGAAAGTATTTCATCCATTTTTGGTAGGCAAATGATTGCTTGAACTTCTTGTTATTTTAATTTTCTTATATCTTTTTCGTAAGTTTTGTGATTCCACCCACGTCAGCTATTTTATTCAAATTTTTTAATTCGAAAACTTTTGACATTCTTTAGACCATGCTTTTAAATAATCATAACATATTTTGTAACTAGTGAATATATTACCTTTTTAAAATTTCGGCTTCACTTTCATAAACCTTTTGTCTAATACAATTTTTTAAATTGAATTAACTCTCAAACGGAAAAATTAATTTCTACAATTTTCCATTATCGCATCTTCAAATATGGACATAAATGTCATTGTTTCTATTAGAGAAATTTTTTAATTTTTCATAACCGTTATTTTGTCATGAAATAAAAACCAAAATAAATGGACTACGTTTCACTAAATTTCAACTGAAAACAATTTTGCAATAAAGTAAGACAAATACAAATACAAATACAAATGATAAAAATACGCTTTCATTTCTGGATACAGTTTTTATATTCGTTCCACTACAGGTACTATAGGTAGCCATCATGTTTCAAAAGTTTTTTGTACACCAATACCCCGGTTTGTGTCGCTTCGGTTTGCGTCGTTTCGAAGTTGCGTCTTTTTTAAATTTCTGTGATTTCGATGTTGCGTCGTTTTTGTTTCAGTTTGCGTCGCATGGCTTCGAAGTTGCGTCGTTATTAGGAAAATGTTTGTACAAAGCTAAAACAGAAAAAGGGGATTTCCCGTTTAAGTCTAACCCTGGAGTTAATGTCGACGTCGTTGACGGCGTTTCAACGCCGAAAAAGTTGAAACAGATTGAGCCTTTACGGCGTTGCAACGCGTTGAGATTAACTGCTCTCATACAATTTCATACGATTCAACTTTTTTTTGATATTTGACGCCGTCGACGACGTCGACATTAACTCCAGGGTAATGCAAATATGTATGTGAAGGTTCTCTGCTGATTGAAAGTTGAAGGTCGTTAGTAGTTTCAAATTGCATTTGCTGGAGTGAAGTTTAATCTAAATAATTTGCAACAATGAGTGAAAAAAGAAAGCAAATAAGCTTAGAAAAAAAACTGGACATTATGAAACGTTTTAAATTAGGGGAAAAGGCTGTTGATATTGGAAGAAACCTTGGTCTAGCACCTTCTACAATAAAATCCATTTGTTCCAGAGATGCTGATAAAATTCAAAAATTTGGTAACATAAACAGGTAACAAAAATGAGAAGTCCTTTAATGGAAAAAATGGAGTCACTTCTTAGCATTTGGATGGAAGATCAAAATCAGCGAAGAATGCCATTAAGTCAAATGGTTATTCAAAAGAAAGCTTTAACTTTATTTGAAAATCTGAAAGAATATTATCCGTTATCAAGTGCCGAAAGTGCGGAAGAATTTAAAGCAAGTAGAGGTTGGTTTGACCGTTTTAAAACCCGTGGAAATTTGCATAGCATTGCATTAAAAGGAGAATCTGCTAGTGCAGATACTTCAGCTGCAGAAAAGTTCAAACTTGAATTAAAAGCAATCATTGAAGAAGGTGGGTTTTCTGCACAACAAGTTTTAAACGCTGATGAAACCGGACTTTTTTGGAAGCGTTTGCCAGGACGAACGTATATTTCTAAATCCGAAAAATCTGCACCTGGGTATAAATCTAGTAAAGACAGACTTACACTTCTTTTGGGAGGAAATGCAGCGGGAGATTTTAAATTTATGCCATTTTTAATTTACCACTCTGAAAACCCGAGAGCTTTTAAAAATGTTAAAAAGAGCGAGCTATCTGTTCATTGGCGTGCAAATAAAAAAGCATGGATGACTGCATCCTTATTTAGAGATTGTATAGAAAATTGTGCTGCTCCCGAACTAAAGGCTTATTGTTCTTCAAAAAATATTGAGTTTAAAGTGCTCGTATTATTACTTGACAATGCACCAGGTCATCCTGTTTTTTCAGACGATTATTCGGAACATATTAAAGTTATTTTTATGCCCCCAAATACCACATCTGTGATACAACCAATGGATCAAGGTGTAATATCCAACTTTAAGTCATACTATCTGCGACGAACTTTTAGTCAACTTCTAAAAGCAACTGATGAAGATAATTTGCCTTCCATGAAAGAAGAATTTGAATTTCCATGAATTGGAAGAATTACAATATCATGATGTCTATTGAAAATATAAACCTATCTTGGAAAGAAGTAAAAGAATCGTGCATGAACGGAACTTAGCGCCAAATATGGCCCGAATGTATTCCTAGAAATGCAAATTTTTATGGAATGGAAGAAGAATATATTAATGATCTCCTATTACACGACGAAGAGCTAAATAACGAAAGTTTGATTGCAATTCAGAGTAACAATGAGGTGGACGATGAAACACTTCCGCTTGAGGTAGAAGCAGAAGAAAAAAAGCTTACTGCTGCTAAAATTTCTGAAGCGATGCAGTTGATATCGCAAGCAATGGACATTTTTGATAAGAATGATCCGGACGGAGATCGCAGCTTAAAAGTGTCTAGAAATGTGACCAACGCTATCAATTGTTATAAAGAAATTTATTTAAAAAAAAAGCCGTTACAATCCAACAAACTTCAGATAGTTTTATACAAAAATCAGCAAGATTGACAAATCCAACCAAAGAAAAGGTAATCGATTTAGATGACGCAATCTCAGAATAAAAAAATTAACACATCGATATAGACTTTTGCTTTTATACTATGAATTTCTTATTTTTTATATTAATAATAATATTTTTGTTGTGTTGTTTTACGTTTTTCTCATGAATTGTTATATTTTTATTTTAATTAAAACTGTTTTCCAAAACAAAATAAAAAAAAATTCTATTTTTTATTTAAAAATCTATTTTTCCAGCTAAAATTACTAATCTCGGAACCAATTAAACGAAAACCAATACAAATGTATGGAAAATCGTGCTTCGGTTTGCGTCGATTGGGTTTGCGACGCGTTTCTCCGGTCCCAATTAGCAACGCAAACCGGGGTATTGGTGTATTTAACTTCAGCATCAAAGCAAAAATCCTTTAAATTTTCAACTCGAATTGTGTAAATTGTAGACAGTTAAAAATTTTAAGCTGTGAGAATTTCTCAGACTTAGCATCAAATGACAAACAGTCTATACCGTGTTAGACTGCATTGTGAACCATACGCTACCGATTAAGGTAACAAAAAAACAGCTTTTTTCTAAAAATTTTTTTAGATACAAGGAGTTATTATTTTCTTTTAAAATTTATACAGCTTATTGTTCATAAAAAGTTATTTATAAAAATAATTCTTTTTTTGAAAATAATTTTCAGATCCTTATATATAGGGTGGTACGCCGAAAATCTGAGGCATTTAAAGCACAATGCTTGAAGCGTTCCGTAAAGTTTCCTGCATCAACCATGGTATGGGGTTGTATGTCGGGCAGAGGTGTCGGTCAACTGCATTTTGCGGAAGGTATAATTAACGCTTCTAAGTACCAAAAAATATTAGAAAATCACCTCCTTCCTGCAATACCATACCTGCAATCGCCTGAGGGAGAGTACATTTTTCAACAAGATGGAGCACCGTGTCATACGACAAAGATGACAAAGGCGTGGTTTGCGGCTCAGAACATTCTTCAGTTAGAGAAATGGCCTTCTAGCAGCCCAGACCTATCCCCAATCGAGACGATTTGGGGAATTATTAAAGAAATCCTTAAGAAAAAATCCGGCAACAACTGCCGATTTAAAGGTAAAATTGCAGAATATTTGGAGAAATATCTCACCAGCAGAATGCAAAAGAGTAGTTGCGACTATGCCCCGCTGAATTCGGGTGGTAATTAAAAATAACGGCGATGCTACTCAATGGTAAAGGCTGATAGACGAACATTTCTGCATTGCAAATTGAGCAGACGAACATTTTAGCACCGAGAGTGAATTTTTATTTTGTGATTTTCTTTGTGAAGGAATTATTTTATTTATTTATTTGTAAAAAGAACATAAACACCGTTAATTTCTGCAACAACTCAACGTTTTTTTTATTTTGTAGTTAACTATTCGAACAGCAATGAATTAACTTACCAACACTGCATATAATTTTCAGCTAGACGAACATTTCTGCGTTTGGGTAGTATATATTGTATACTACCTTACCTTACAATTACTCTTCTGTATAAAAAGTACGGATATTTTCGTATACAGAAAAAGATATATTTTGCAAATTTTCACGATTTTTTTTCTCCTAAACTATTCGAGACCAACCAAAAAATAGAAAAAGAGCGTAGACCCTAAAGTAAAATTATTAGTAAATTGTGATGATTTATTTAAGAGTCCTTTAAATGCTTTGGTAAAATATACAATATTAATAGAGATAAGGTAATGGCTATTCATTGAAGTAGAAATATTACTGAAATGATCATAAATGAATTTCGAAGCCAACTGGCTTTAAGGGATATTCGTAATTTTAAACGCAAACAAAACCATATATATACAAACTATTAAGGGTAGCCGTGTTATTGAATCTATTGCATAAAGGAACACTGCCTGCACGAAATGGCTGCAAAAACGTAGTAACTTTTGCTTTCGCCATAATCGCATAGAAGTCAGTGTGTGGCATACTGTGGACAAAACAATGAGAGAGAAAAAAAAAGATGGCGAAAATTCCAAAATCTGACCGACACCATGATACAATAATAAGGTAGGTTAAGGAGATTCACTACACACACAGAGAATTATATCCACTGTCGCAACCGAATTGGTGCCCTACCGACTTAGTCGATTGTTGTTAACTTTTGAAAAGTAATCACCACAACTACTTAGTTTCCCATAGCATTGACTGTGGCATTCCGTTGTAAGCACTATGCTCACGGTTTTCTGAACGAACCCTTTTATCCTTTCAACTTCCATTCAGTTAAATGAACGATCTTGTAAATTGCTTTGATCTAAACTCAATTGTGTGAACGGAGAAGTAAGTAATTTTAACCTACATTCGATTCTATGAATGGACCTGTTATTCGTTTTGACTCCCACTCGGTTGTGTGAACCGACCTGTCAATTATTTTGATTAACCCATTGATGGTTTCGACCTCCACACGGTTATTGACTGTAGGTCATTTTGTAGGTTAAACAATCTACAATATGTACACAATTAACGTTTTTCTAAAAATAAAATCACACAAGATAAAACAGCAATTTTTTTATTTTATAAAAAAGAAAATATCATCGAAAACATTACAGTACATGAATTAAACATTACAAATATAAAATAATATAGAAAAAAAGAACATTTTATTACATTGGCTGACTTCAGTGTGTTTTTTTTCTTTAATTGGTCCGAAGGTTATATTTATAAATTAAAACTGCACAACTCAGGTGATATTTTTTCATCCATCTCCGCCATCTCAAGTAGTTTAAAAGTTATAGACGTCAAAAGTTAGGAAAATGGGCCTAAGAACTTGTGATTTTTTTTGTTAGCTTCACTACAAAAATAAGCATTATGGATATCAAAATAAAGGTCTATCTATTACCTACTCAACGAGATATTAAACCTAAAATCTATGCATTACTTTTGAAGATATAACTGTTTTTGCACTCACAACTTTTTTTATAAAATTTTTTTGTAAAAATTTTTCATGTTTCGGTTTTTTTTTAAAAGGGTGAACCTTCAAGTGTACATTATACGTAAAATGCGAAGTTTGCGAAATAAAAATCCACTGTTTTTTATAAAAATGTTTCGTGTTTTGGTTATTTCGTAAAAGGGTGAACCGTCAAGTGTGCCTAATATGTGATATGTTTTATTTTCAAAAGTAATGCACAGATTTTTATGGTTAATAGAAAAACCAAAAAAAACTTTTTATGGTTGATTTGTTTTATCAAATCGCGACGCCCAGAAAATTGTATTCGTGCCGAGTTCCTAAATGCATTTATGCAAAGCATCAGTGACCTTTTTCTTTCAATTGGTGCCAAGCAGATTCACCGAAACAGCGAAACTGAAACGTGCTTAAAAATAATAACCTAGTTGCACAGTTTTGGTGAATCAACTAAGCACCAATTAATAGAAAGTCACTGATGCTTTGCATAAATGCATTTAGGAACTCAGCCTTTCTTTATGCATATATAGATAGAAAGCAATTTTATTTAACTAACCTAATCATTGTTCCTCTTACTATTCAACAAAACGACAAACACTACAAAAACTCCGTTCGGACACGTTGAACAACTTTGAGAAATGAAATGCAAGCGTCTTGCGATCAAGGTCGGCTTACGCAATTTCGTGTTTGTGAACGTATGTCTGCTTCACTCGATAAGTCGGATGGTTTGACAAACTTGCAGTTGCAAGGTTGGCTGTCGAGATTGACGCAACTAAAGGGAGCGATTGATTTAATAAAATTTAAAACTCGATTGCAGCGTAAAAATAATGCTATTGACATAACTTACTATGTGGTTGTTACAATGACTACTATTGTTTGCTTGTCTGCAATAGCTTCAGTTAGTCATTTCAGACACATTACGTTCCTTGTAATGTCAAGGGGTGTTGAAATAAATACAATTACGCGGTTCAAACAACTAACATGTCATATTCTCATTTCAACTGAACAAACATTTGGAAATGAGCGGCCTGCGAAGGAGCGATCATTCGCGCCAACTAACAATCAATTGTTCTTATTTCATTCCAGTTACATTAACTTAATATCAGTTGTAGCAATTTTCTTCCGATTACCGCAAATAATATTCATTTCCCGCAACGACCTCGAATGTCAAAATGTATTTTAGCATTGCCACTTTTCTGTATTACTGAAAAATGTGGGACATATAATAAGAGAGGGAATTACTTGTTGGATAAATAGGATAATTAAGGACAAATATATTTACAATGAAATAAATCGGTGTTTTGTGATTTGAAAGCTTTGTTTCCAGTAAATTAAAATTGCTCTGCTTTTTGTGTTCCCTTGAAAGGACTTTGACCGAGCTTATTTTAATGAATTGTGTTGTGTATGTTGTGAAGTGTTCGAACACAAATGATAGAGAACTGGGCCTACAAGCCTTAGTCCGACTCCGAATGGTTTATGTTCTCAAGAAGCTTTTCATGGAAGTTTTTACTCTCTGAGGTTTGCCATTGTCTGCAGAGCGGTGACGGCCGAACGGAAAAATTAATTCAATTGAAATTTTGTGTTCTCACCTTTTTATTAAAAAATTTTATTCTAATGTGTGTTACTATTAAATCTTTTTTTTTTATGGTCGTCTGACAAATAATCTGTTGAGCATATATGAAAAATAGGTTTGAAAATTGGAAAGTGCTTTCATTTCATCTTTAAATTTTTTTTTATATACTCTGTTGAAACTTTAAAAATTTTTTTCTTTGTTCTACGTTACATAGAAATTTTTAAATTTACTATACATCGCTACCTTAATATAGAAAGGCCCCAGCTAATTTTTTTTACATTATAGACGAAACAAACATGATAAAAAACAAAGTTCTGCCATTTCCTCAGTATAAAAATTCTTACATAATAACATCACTAAAAGATTTTAATAAAAAAATTCGTTTACAGAAACAAATCTAAATTATAGAACTTAATTTTTTATAAAATGATTTTCCTTCCCGTATTGAGTTAAGGACTTTTGAGATAGGGCCTTTGTATATAAAGGTAGGAAAATATCTATATATTTGCTTAATATATTCGCAAATAAAAAATAAAAAAACAACAAGCGCACTTCTGTATAAGAGAACGAAATTATTGTGAATGGCTTATGGCGAATTGAATAAATCTCAAAAAAAAAAACTTAAAAACTTTTTTAATAATATAATTTACTGTAAAATAATGTACAATAATGTAATGTATCAAAGTGAAATATCAATGTTAATATATGTAGTATGTTAAAAAACCCAATACAATTATCTGAATACAGGAAACAAAGCGATATTTTATCAAAATTATCACCTGTCGAATGTGTTACAACATACCAATTTTCGACAAATTGTCGAACATCGGAGCTTACGAAGTTAAAACAAGCCATCATAGTTAAGTAATTCAACAAAAACACTAAGAACATGCATGGATTTTTCATCGATATTTTTTTAAAATACGGCCGCACAGTATTTTATAATTTTGGCATTCCAGGTCGGTGTGGTGAATCTCCTTACCCTACCTTATTATTGTATCATGACCGACACGCGGACAATGTGTGTCATTCCACAATGCAGGGAAAATATACGCATGCGAGGTCGTGTTTGCCTTAAGGCCCTTATAGACGAGCAACTAATCGCAAAACTAATTAAAAAACTGGTTGATGGTTTTACCTACAGACACTTGGACCAATTTTTCAATTCCAGTACAAAAACTTTTTCTTCTTGAAAACATCGCGCATATTATATTGAAAATGAATGCAAATAATTTTTTTTACTATGAATCTTACGTTTAGCTGTTGGTTTTGTTACAAACACATCACCAGTTGAAGAACTGGTTGATGTGAATCGCAAAATATCAAAATTTTTTAATTTTTGTCAACTGATTGATAAACTGGTTGAAAAACTGAATATGACACCTCAACTCATCTACACACGACTTGTTTTTAACAACCAGCTAACAGTTTATCAAGCAGTTTTGCGATTAGTTGCTCGTCTATAGGGCCCTTTACACTGATATACTACTCCAACAACAATCAGATCGTACGCTGTTGTTGGAGTACTCTGCTGAGTTTTTTTTCTATTGCCGAAACTGAAAGAACAGTTAACTTTGTTTTGTATTGGTGTTTTTGCTTTTTCTTTCTTTTTTCTTTCATTATTAAAATGTGTAATAGGTGGTGGCATACTTGCCCGGCTACGAGCCATCATCTACGTCGCCACTACCAGAACTATCATCCCGGTACCACAACCGCTTCCACCACCACCGTAGTCTCCACGTGCATAAAAAATCAGTGCAGGGAAAAACTGTCATTATATTTTATAGGCATATATAATATTTAAATATATTCTCTTACTAATTCATTTCAAGGCTGACACCACCAGCACCACGACCGACACTACCACTGATATCACCACTGACACCACCAGCGCCACCACCAACACGACCACCAGTGACACCGCTTCTATCATCATCAGCAAATTAAGTAAGTAATCAGGCCTATCATGAGTAATTTTTCGCCCGCAATCGTAAAAGTGAATTTAAGTTTTTTACACTCATGAACTGATGAACAAATTTACATTAAAAATTTTAAGAAATTTTTTAGCTTTATCTTAAAAAACGGAAACTCCCTTTTCCGATTCTGGGCGAAAAAAATACTCATGATAGGCCTGAATATATATGGATGTAACACACCCAAGATGCTTATTATACAGGGTTGTCAATATTCGAAGCGCCCATCTGGCAATACTGTAACTTTCCGCAGTGATGCCAAATCGACTAATGAGATACCGCGTTTGAAACGTCATTCCAAGCAAATATTTACAATGGAACAGTACACGCCACGCGAACGCTCTAAAATTGTTGAAAATTACATTCAACAAAACAAGTCAATAGTGAAAACTCAACGTGCTTTCAAAAAAATAAATAGAGTGAAAAGTGCGCCTTCCAAGAAAACAATTTATCGTTTGTATGAAACTGAAAATCCACAAGAGATTCAAGAGGTACCTCTTCACGATGCAAAAGTCACTGTTTGGTGCGGCGTTTGTGCTAAAATGCTCATTGGGCCGTTCTTTTTCGAAGATGATAATGGCCACAGAGTAACTGTCAATCAGGAGCGTTATCGCGATATGATAAACAATTTTTTCATGCCAATCGTTCGTCGAAAGCGTATCAGGCACTACTGGTTTCAACAAGACGGCGCGCCACCACACACAAGCTGCACTACAATCGAAAAAATAAAATGGGCGCTTCGAATATGGACAACCCTGTACACCTGAAAGTCATTCATGGTTGTGGGAAAACTGGTCAATTTTTTTCACTCAGAAATGTGGCCAAATTTTTCAAAACATTCTATCTTTTAGAAAACATATTACCAATTGTACTCATGAAAATGTACAGAACAAAGGAAGCAAAAATGGTGAGATGACCTCCAATTATGCAAATAAAGAGCAAGACAGTTCTTTATCTGGTGAAATATTCATCATTCTTCAATCTGAAACCAATGAAAGTATGTGTGCACCACAGAATTAAAAAAAACTTGATATAGATAAATGTAAAATAGATACTAAAGAAAGAATTTTAAAATTTGTGCAAGAATTTCACAGCAATAATAATTTTACCAGAAAAGATGTCATTAAGCTGCAAAATGATATACATATACGAGTATAATACAATAGCACACTGACAAAAAAATCAAAACAAAACTTCTGGGATAGGCCATAGCGTAGGTTGTAGGTATAGTTAAATAGATTATTGTGGCATACTCACATGCGCTAGAGGTGGAGAACTATCGATGGCACTATCGGCACTATCGATGGTTTGTCACTATCGAGGAAATATCGATAGTCATCCTGCACTTTCGATAGTTTCGATAGTTTTTATGCCGAATTTTTACTTATGCAAGCTAGGGATGTGGAATTGCTAGCAAAAGTCTTTGACTTTCGAAAAGTCGACTTTCGACTTTTTTCTACCCTCAAAATCGACTTTTTCGAATGCATGATTTAGTGTGTACCAAGACCGAAACCAATATAGGGTAGAAGGGTGAAAAATTTTTCGTTTCTTTTGTGCAGTTATTTAAACATATTGCTGCGGTTAATACAGCATTTTAATTTTGTTAAATGCATAAAAGGAAAATGTAAAATCGTGTAAGTTGTGATGAAGATGGGAGAGGGAGGATTCCTCAAATGACATACAAAATGACATACAAATGATTTCAAAAGAAAAAATGTTGACTGTTCTGCCTTCATCCACCAGCAACTTCCCATAATCGTCCAAAAAACATATTCAGTATCAGTAGTACGTACGATAAAAAATACTATAAAATGTTCTTTCTTTTCTCACTTTTCCATGAAGTCAGTCTATACTAGTATATGTGTTATCAACTGCACTTATACTGTATGGTTAGTTTTCAATAAAATATTAAACTAAATACAAAAATATTAATCGAACTTATTTTAAAATAGCACGGCTTCTGTCAAACATGAGTCTAAATAAAAAATAAAAATGTTTGCATAAATATTACGCATGAATTAGGGAACCACATTTCTTCTCCAACTGACTGTAGAAACACCAACACATTTAAAGGTTCTGGTGAAAGTTTATTTCGAAACTATTTTGGGTGACGGGATATAGCCCCTAGGCACATTATCCAAAATTTTAAATTTTAGATTATGTCCCCTATTTTATAAAAATTTGTCTGTTGTGAAAATACACGAAATGGTTTTTTTTTGTGAAAATGTTAATGACATGAGATTGAAAGCGCCACAGGCTAAAATTTTTTATTAAGACTCACTCGATTTTTTATTAAAGTTTTTCTGTTTTGAGAGTTATAAAGATTAATTTTTAATGAGAAGTAGATTAATGGAATCATGCGATTTTTAATTAAAAAAATTTCGTTTTTAGAGTCTTAAAGATTAATTTTTACTGATATATGCGATGATGAATGATTAAAAGCGCCACAGGTAAAAAATTTGTATAAAATTGAGTGATTTTTCTGTTTTGAAAATACAAGAAGATGATTTTTTTATTAGAAATATAAATGATATATGATTGAAAGCACCGCAGGCGAAAGATTTTTATTTAAAATCCTGCAATTTTTAATAAAAATTTCTGCGTTTTAAGAGTTTAAGAGATTTAAATTTGGTATTGTGACTGCTTCATAAATCGTCATAATCCCAAATCCAACTTTTGGTATTAGTTCCGCAAAAAAAAGGTTTCAAAATCCCGAATCGGGGTTATGTCCGGTAACCACTAATTTGCTACGAAGCCAGCATGAGAAAATAGTTTTAAAACCAGCATGAGAAAAGAGTTTTAAGAGTTTAAGAGATTTAAATTTGGTATTGTGACTGCTTCATAAATCGTCATAATCCCAAATCCAACTTTTGGTATTAGTTCCGCAAAAAAAAGGTTTCAAAATCCCGAATCGGGGTTATGTCCGGTAACCACTAATTTGCTACGAAGCCAGCATGAGAAAATAGTCTCTTATAAAGCACTGAGGTTGCAACAATCGAAAAATAATTTTTTGTGACAGTCCAGACAGATGCATAATCCGTTTTTACAAATTTCCAGCATGAGAAAAGAGTTTTAAGAGTTTAAGAGATTTAAATTTGGTATTGTGACTGCTTCATAAATCGTCATAATCCCAAATCCAACTTTTGGTATTAGTTCCGCAAAAAAAAGGTTTCAAAATCCCGAATCGGGGTTATGTCCGGTAACCACTAATTTGCTACGAAGCCAGCATGAGAAAATAGTCTCTTATAAAGCACTGAGGTTGCAACAATCGAAAAATAATTTTTTGTGACAGTCCAGACAGATGCATATTCCGTTTTTACAAATTTCCAGACTAGAAAGAGATTGTTATTAATTTTTTGAACCACTGCGGGGCGTGACAAACAATGGCGCAGCTGAGTTGGCATTCCTTAAGATTCGAAGGTGTTGCGTCACAGTTTCCTCTAGTAACTACATCTCAAACCCCCAGACTGTCACTCTGATCAAAGTTATTATTATGTTTGATGTCAAAGCCCCGATCTCCACTTCTTGCTATTCGTGCCTGGTCTTTCAAAAGATCACCTAAGCTGAGGAGATTAAAATTGATGACTTTGTACTAGCGCAATATATATTATTGAAGTAATATTGCTTACTAATGTGGCAGATTGCTTGGGAATAATCACAGATATTTTGAAATGCACGAAATTTGCACAAAAAGTCGAAAGTTTAAGTTTTTTAACAATCAAAAGTCGATTACTTTTGACCAAATTCTAGTTTTTTTTTTTGCACATCCCTAATGCAAGCGTTGCACACCACTAACAAATCACGGTTTTTATAATTTTGATTGATGCTGAATTCAAATAAATTTAAAACTGACCGTAAAAATGGATAAATTTTTACAAAGAGGGGAAAAAGGTAATTGTGCATTAGTTATAGCACTGCTAAGTAAGTTTACAACATATGTATTTCATTTAAGGAAAAAGGCGCAGTTCGCTTGCAAGTAGCGCTTCAAATACTGAGGTGTTGTCATGCGATTGCAGCAGCACAGACTCGGACGTGGGCACTTTAAGAGATAAAGTTAAATCAAACAAAAGAAAAAATAGGATTTCAAGAGTATGGAAATATTTTAAGAAGTCGGAGGATACAAAATTTGCTAAGTGTCTTGACTGTGGAAAAGAATACAACACGAGTGGTAACACGTCTAATTTGCAAGACCACCTAAAAAGGTTTCATCCAGGTTTGGATGTTCCTGTAAAAGATACCACCACTAAAGTTCATGGAACCAGTACTGCAACCGATGTCAACGCAAGTTTAAGTTTTTTAACAATCAAAAGTCGATTACTTTTGACCAAATTCTAGTTTTTTTTTTTGCACATCCCTAATGCAAGCGTTGCACACCACTAACAAATCACGGTTTTTATAATTTTGATTGATGCTGAATTCAAATAAATTTAAAACTGACCGTAAAAATGGATAAATTTTTACAAAGAGGGGAAAAAGGTAATTGTGCATTAGTTATAGCACTGCTAAGTAAGTTTACAACATATGTATTTCATTTAAGGAAAAAGGCGCAGTTCGCTTGCAAGTAGCGCTTCAAATACTGAGGTGTTGTCATGCGATTGCAGCAGCACAGACTCGGACGTGGGCACTTTAAGAGATAAAGTTAAATCAAACAAAAGAAAAAATAGGATTTCAAGAGTATGGAAATATTTTAAGAAGTCGGAGGATACAAAATTTGCTAAGTGTCTTGACTGTGGAAAAGAATACAACACGAGTGGTAACACGTCTAATTTGCAAGACCACCTAAAAAGGTTTCATCCAGGTTTGGATGTTCCTGTAAAAGATACCACCACTAAAGTTCATGGAACCAGTACTGCAACCGATGTCAACGCAAGTAGCACCACCAGCTGCCGATCCAGCATGCAGTCAGTTGCTTCCTATTTTAACAGAGCCATCCAATATGACAGCAATTCGAAACGGAAAAAAGACATTGACAGAGCGTTAACTATGATGATTGCGACGGATGTGCAGCCGTTTAATATTGTTGAAAATCAAGGTTTTTTACGTTATTCTCAAATATTAGATCCAAGGTACATAGTTCCTAGTAAAACACAAATTCGAGATGTGCTAATGAAAGATATGTTTGAAAAAAGTACTGCTAATTTAAAATTAATATTAAAAGATATAACGGATATTGCAGTCACATGTGATTGTTGGACATCGTGCGCCAACGACAATTTTTTAACAGTGACATGTCATTTCATTCATAGTTTTTCCGTTCGAACAGCATCACTAGCCACAACAAAACTAACTGATTTAACTAATCATTCGGCGCAAAATATTGCCGATACATTGAAAGATGTGTTAACCGATAGGGATGTTTTTGCAAAAACTGCTTGTATTGTAACGGATAATGCAAGTACAATGGTAAAAGCATGTGAAATTTTGAAAATTCGAAATCTTCCATGCTTTGCACATAGCTTAAATCTTGTGGTTCAAGACGGTTTAAAAATCGAAAATGATAATCCGTGCTTGAAAGCACTATTTGCTAAATGTAAAACAATTGTAAGATTTTTTAAACACAGCTCTATCGCGATGGAAAAATTTAAGATAGCTCAAAATTCAGACTCACCTTATACATTGTTACAAGAAACTCCAACAAGATGGAACAGTTTCTATTTTATGATAGAAAGAATAATAAAAACAAATGATGCTATATCAAAAGTACTTTTAGCCACTGCAAAGGCACCGATGCCATTAACTGCCGTTGAAATAGATATATTAAAAGACATTGAAAAAATGTTGGCTTACTTTCAAAATGCAACTGAAAAAATTTCAGGAGGAAAGTATGTTACAATATCTTTAATAATACCGATGGTTTATGGACTTTGCCGCAAAGTGGAGCATCTTTCACCAGACTTACAAACTACAGAAGGAAAAATGTTCCAAAGGAATTTAATCGAGTCAATTAGAAAAAGACTTTTCACCTATGAACAAAGGACCGTCACAAGAATGGCTACTATATTGGATCCAAGATTCAAAAAAGACGGGTTTCAGTTTAATTCAAATGCGGAGCAAGCATCGATTTTCCTTGAAAGTGAATTAGTAAAACTGTCTCATCAAAAAACGGCACCCAATAATGATGTCACGTCTAAAAGCAAAAGTCAAACGCCAAAACTTTTTGATTTTTTGGAAGAAAAGGCCATGGAAAGAACAAGTACCGTACGGTCAGATGCTATAATTATAAAAAGACAGTATCTGGAAAGATGTATAGCATCACAGGAAACTGATCCTCTTCAGTGGATGAAAGTATGAACGTTTTTATTAATTTTTTTAGTACACTTTTCTAAATTAATTTAATTTCAGGTGAACGCAACTGAATTTAATTTGATTAAGAGCCTTATGTTAAAATACCTATGCGTACCCGCGACTTCAGTGGAATCAGAACGCATGTTCAGCAAAGCAGGTCAAATAGTTTCTGACAGAAGAAGTCGACTAAAAGAAAAGAATTTAAATATGTTGCTATTTTTAAACAAAAATTTGTGGTTAACAAATTAAATGTTCGTATTAAATGTAAATATAGCACACCCTCTTCACTTCATAACTTGAAATATATAACAAAATGTAGATTTTCATTGGAATTATAATCATTTTGGTATTTTTATATAAATTACAAGTGACTATCGAAAACTATCGATAGTTATCGATGGTTTTTGAAAAACTATCGTTGACTATCGATGGTACCGACTATCGATAGTTCTCCACCTCTAACATGCGCTAACTATATTACTACTTATATTGCTAGGTAAACCATTTTTTTTTTGTTTTAAATACCCTTTGTTTTATACTCGTAAGCCCCTTAAATTTGTTTTATTATTTAAAAAGATCACATTTTCACGAGTAAATCGTGTGTGTTTTTTCTAAAATCGGTCAATAATTAAATATAGATTTAAATAGACTATAGACTAAAAATCATTTTCTGTTTTTTTTTTTGTTCATTTGTGCGTTTGTTTGTTTGACTTTTATAAAAATCTAAACGGATTTCGCTCAAACTTAAAATGTGTTTTACTTGCATCCTAGATTATGTTTTTGCATACTTAGTTTTAAACACGCCCCCTTTTACCGTTTCGATTGTATGAGAATAAAATTTGGTTATTTAATTTGTATAACTACTTTCAGCCATTATACCAAAAAGGGGTTTCCACTACCCCTTTTACCGCCCACAAATCAATGAAAATGCTATATTCCAGACGGTTTTGATCGTATAGGATTGAAATGTGGTGATTAAGTTTGTGTGCTTAACATCGGCAATTGCATTAAAAATAGGCGTGGTGGAACTATAATTACACCCACTTTTAAGAAATTATTAAGACTCCAAAACTTCTGGTCCGATTGCGCTGAAATAACGGCAGTAGATTGTTTTCGAGTACGAGATGGTTTGTCGAATAAAATGTTTGCCATACCCGCTCTCACCACGCAAAAATAAAAGAGTATGGTTGCTGAAACGTACGTGGTGAAGCCGTGGACCACTGGGTCCTGCTAGTATTTAATATAAGATATAATATTGTTGAGCACTTTTTAGTAAATTTTTAAAGAATTTTGTCTTTTAGAATGAGAATGTCTCTAAGTACGTACTGCAAAATTAAATGCAACATATCAAGCTACTTCAATTTATTTATATAATTTTTAAGCATGTTCTTGTAACAGTTTAACCCTAATAATACTGGGTGAAATTCCGAACAAAAAGTATTCAAGTCTTTCGGATTCACATACATTTTGTGTGAAGAAAAGCGATAATAACATATACATTTTTTTATAGTTTTTTTGTAGTTTTTAGTAGTTTTTTGTAGAACTTCTGCAGTTTAAAATACTAAAAACCTCGATTGTTGAAAAACAATTTTAACGCCAGGAAAGCAGCGCAAAGTCAAAATGAGTCCCAAAGACTCATGGCAGTACTAATAAGGTTAAAGGCATTTGTCAAACTTTTAGTACACCGTTTTTGGAAATGCTACTCAAAAATGTTTGCTCGATCTTTTTCTTTTTAACTGATCATCATCGGTTGCTCGTTTAAGTATCCAGCAGTAATTTGTCATCATTTTGATTTTATTTCTACCATCAAAGCACTTTTCTATAGTAGCGATTTCTTGGTGAAATCGTTCTCATTTCACTCGTTTTCGGTATTCTGTTTGCGGAATGTAGTAGATACGATATGGGGGTTCTGGACCAGGGAGCAGGGAGATTGATGACGTCAGCACGTGTTCATATACGTTTTGTGTGTATGTATGTGTGTTTAAGCAAGTGTAGATACATAATTTTTGTGTATGGATGTGTGTTTAAGCAAGTGGACGTACATAATTTGTGTATGTGTGTGTGTGTTGTTATTGTTTAGGCAAGTGTACATATATAATTTGTGTGTATACATACACACATGAAGTAATTGAAATACTACTTAAAAACAAGTGATTGATAAACTACTTTGAATTATATTAAGGCGGCAACTACTCTGATTATGACATGTTTTAATTGCAAATTTTTATTAGATTACAAGTTTATATATATTTAACCATGTTATTTCATCAAATATTATTAACTTTAGGCCATTAGTAATAGTTTGCAATTGGATATTTTAAAGTCATTAAAAAATAATTTAAATATAACTAATTTAACAAGTTGTTGAAAATATATGCAGACGAAAGTCAATTGACTTATTTAGTTGATTTTAATACAGGGAGGGGACGTGCATAATTTGTGTATATGAATGTATATGTTAGTTCCCTATAGGAACAAACTAACTTGTTTTTAAAAACAACTAATTAAAAATAAACTAGTATATGAACTACTTTGAATTATACTAAGGCGGCATTCACTTCAATTCTAAATATTACGATGCCTTATGCATTCACGTAATGAATTTATGTATATATTTTTCAAAACAGACTTTCTTTCAAACTTTTTTTTAAAAGACTTTTTTATTTAATTTTTTAATATGCCTTATGCATTCACGTAATGAATTTATGTATTTTTTTTCAAAACAGTCAAATAAATTATCTCTTTGATGTATAGAATTTTAAAATTTTTATGCTTTTAAATTCATCTTCAGTAAGTGGAATATGAACTTGTTTTCAATTGATTTATTTTAAAGTAGTTACAAAATAATTTAAATGTAACTAATTTAACAAGTAGTTCAAAATATATGCAGACGAAAGTCAATTGACTTATTTAGCGGACATCACCATACAAAATAAGTTAGTTCGTTCTATGGAAAAAAGTCAGAATTTCAACAAGTTGTGGTTGACAAAAAACTACTTTATCAACTACTTTTAAATTAGTTGATTTTCCTACAGGGTAAGCATACTTCAACATATTGTTTATTATTGTTAAACAAGTTCACCAACATAGATAAAAAAATAATAAATAAATAATATATGCTTAACATGTTTGCATGCATTGGTTTCTTAACCCTCAAATGCCTAGCAACAATTCATCAAATTCTACTTGACGACTTTGACTTTGACAATATGAGTGTTTCAATACGAAAATCTATATTTATGATGGCTATATAAATTTAGGTACGGTGAAGGTTTAAGGGTTAGAATATATGAACAGGTTTGGGTGTAGTAAGTTAAATAATTATTTGCATTATCACTCGGTATGTATATCTATAAGCTGATGATGTTGCAATTTTTTTCTTTAGATATTCTTAAAGCAGAACTCTAAGCTAAGATAATATATATGAATACATACATAGAGCTTATTAGCGTTTATAATTTGATTCTTAACCCTCTTCTTAACCCTTTGACTTTGACAATATGAGTGTTTCAATACGATAATCTATATTTAGTATTATTATATCAAACATACACAATATATTTTTTTATAAACTTCATCGGAAGTGTGCTGACAAAATCAAAAGTTGTAATTACTGTGGAGGTGGGTAGAAATTGTAGGTACGATACAATGAGTCGAAATAATAAAGGAGTATGATTTATTCAAGAATATTTTATGATAAAGTTTTTATTCATTTTTATGAATATCATAGGTCTATGAGCGTTTACTCACTAAATTTTATGATTTTATTGTATACTAGCTGAACACCCGGCTTAGCCCTAGAGTTGATATAAATAATTTTCGATTTCATTCGTCGATTTGGAAAAACTTTTCACAAACTTTAGAAGGAATTTTATGTGCATCTTTCAAACCGGTAACTTTGGCGAATTGAGCAAAATGTAGCTTTAACAGCTGAAAAAGCTACATGAAAAAGATACATTATGAGAAAAAGTTAGGGAAATCGTGATTTGTGTATGCGTGCCGCCGATCGCTTGCAAAAAGATTTTTTCAAGTTTTATATTGTATTCGATAGATTGCACATTTTATTGAAAAAAATCAGAGCAAAAACGAATTTTTGGCAATTCGCAACAAAAACTGGACAACTTGGCAGCTGGACAGAAATTAAATAAGCATAGAAAATAGAAATTGAAATGTCAAAGCAACGCCAACTTACGACACAACTGACTTGCGCATGAATTGATGCGTACTCAAATACCACAGAATTCAGCATCAGCTGTCATGATTTGCCAAAAAAAGAGTGGAATATAAATACACATAAAGAAAAAAATGAAGATATCTATCACCCTTCGCGCTTTGTAGTATATATAGTATTAGTAAAAAACTACCCGTATCCGTAAACCTTATATACAAATTTTCATGCAAATCGTATGAACGGCTTCGGAGATAAGCTATAAAAACAAAATGCCTTAAACACGATCGCAGCGCTATCTACCGGGTCCAATTGTGAATCTGAACCATCCAGGGATCCACTCAAACACACACAAAAAATGTCATCAAAGTCAGTGCAGCCGTTAAGGAGCAGTTTAATAACATACACACATACAAATTCGACAACAGCGCCCTCTAGTTTCGAGATAGAGCAAAAAAAAACTTCGAGATAGATAGCACCAAAACCCTTGCCGTACTCAAAAATCGCTATTTACAAATTTTCATCCAAATCGGATGAGCAGTTTTGGAGTTTTTCACGATTCCCTAAGATTTGTACTAAAGCGCCCTCTGGTTTTCAAGATAGCACAAAAAAGATAAGTCCAAAACACTCACCGTATCAGAAAACCTTATTTTCCAATTTTCATGCAATTCGGATGCACGGCTTAGGAGTTTTTCAAGGTTTTTCAAAATATTTGTACTACAGCGCCCTCTGGAGTTCGAGAGAGAAGAGAGTAGATAAATGAAAAAATTCAGCGTGTCCGAAAACCTCTTTATACAAAATTTCATGCAAATTGGATGAACGGTTTTGGACTTTTTTGACTTTTTTATAATATTTGTACTACAGCGCCCTCTGGTGTTCAAAATAGAACAGAGTAGATAAATCACGAAAATTCCCCATATCCGAAAACCTCTATATACCAATTTTCATGTAAATCGGATGCACGGTTTAGGAGTTTTCCGAGGTTTTTCAAAATATTTGTACTACAGCGCCCTCTGGTGTTCGAGATAGAACAGAGTAGATACGTCAAAAAAACTCAGCGTGTCCGAAAACCTTTACATACAAATTTTCAAGCAAATCGGATGAAAGGTTTCGGAGATAAGCTAAAAAAAAGAATGCCTGGAACCCGATCGCAGCGCCCCTACCGGGTACAACCTTTTTTTTCTGGATAAAAAGTAGCCTATATTTTGTCCGGGGATATAAGAAACCTAGATGCCAAGTTTCATTTAAATCCATTCAGTGGTTTTCGCGTGATGCTTTAACAGACAGACAGACAGACAGACAAAAATTTTAAAAATGCGATTTTCGGAGTCAGCGTCATTCAAAATGTCCATCGCAAAAGGAATTTCAAAAAAATATTTCATGTACAGATTTTCTTTTTTACAATTTTATATATATATAGATGTTGATAAGAGTTTTGTCAGATAAATTTTTAAAATATTTTTCTTTAACCTCTCATATCTTGACAAAATCAAATCTTTTAAGCTGTAGATGTTTAGACATTATATGTTGATGATTCATCGTTTATCTTGGAACTTTATGTTCTTTTTAATGTTTTTAATGTTCTTCTTAGCGTAGTGGCTGTAGTGCAAGGTTGAGGTGTAAGATAGATGGATGGATGGATGAAGGGGGATGATGTGAGATAAAAGGGTTGTGGGGGGACTGCGGAAGTGGATGAGGAATATTTTCGGTGAATAATAGAAGACGAGTATTAGTACGAATATTATAATGAAGTCGTAGAATAAACAAATCAAAATACTATAATCATATGACGTGTTCTACAATATTTGATGATGTTATTTTCTTATTAGATTTATTAATCAGGCGTAGAAGAAACAGATTTTTTATATGTTGTAAGCATACAAATGCATTTTATGATTTTACTATATATATTGCTATGCCTTTTGTGAGACATCACGCTGAATCTGATGGAGGGTTTATTTTAGAAGTAGATTTAGACATTCCTTTTGAGAAACATGATTCTCATAATGATTTACCGTTTTGTCCGGAAAACAAAAAAAGTCCCTCAGAAAAACACCAAAAACTAATTACAGATTTAACTAATACAAAAAACTACGTTATACATTTTGTTTACTTAAAACAACGTTGAGAAATGGCCTCAAGCTTAAGAAAGTACATAGATTATTGGAATTCAAACAATATCCTAGAAACTGTTACTAGAAAACCTATTTACAAGAAAAAAAGATATATTCAGACAAAATGTATACATTTAGATCTAAAATTCAACAAATATATACTAGAGAAATTTATAAAATAGTGTAAAGCTATTTAGATGATAAGAGATGTAAGTTAACACCCGAAGTGTTAATAAACTCCACAAGCCACACCACTAACCTACATTCAAAAACTGCAACAGCCAACGGTTCAACAAACTAAGAAATTGCGAAACAATTCAACGGAAGAAAACAATTAACTTAAAAAGTTAACCTACATTCAAAAAATAGTCAACAGTTCAAATTGATTGCGAAACAACTCGAAGCGGTGAACTTAAAATTCGACTAAGCAAAATAGCAGCACAAGTCAACCACACAGCAAATTCCGAGAAATGCAGTTCGACTGGCACTAGTTGAAGCAATGCAACCTCATCAAGTTATTAATAGTTTAGAATAGTATAAATATAGTATTTAACGATTATCATATTGTCATTAGTGTTGTGATCAATAAAGTGGACACTTGTCCAACAAAAGAAAAAATAAAATTATTTTTTTTAAGTATTTCAACCCATGAAATACTAACTTGTATAGTACAAGGCGGTGTTGACACTCTTGCGTGGGTCACTATAAAATTAATTAGTTAATAAGAAAAACTTGTAAAAATTGTTATTAAGGTATATATTTTATATAAATAATAATAATAAAAAGAAAACCAATATGTATATATAAAATTCAATACAAACGAATTAAGAATTAAGAATTTCAAACATAAATGTCCACAATTTATTATGTTAAACTTTTGATATTTATAATAATTATAACTAATATATTTAGTTATAAATATAATGTTTTAACTAATGTTATAACAAAGCTATCAAAATATTCAATTTAATTGTTAGTGTTTTTCCAGTATGCTAAACAATGTGTGCCAGAACCCTTTGAAGTATTCATATTAACTATTCCACATTCTCTTTTAAACGGCTTACTTGGAAGTGTGTCACACATAAACACATCCCTAAAATTTGGAATATGTTTTCAATATTTTCTCAAGTCGACATCGAAAAGGGCTTTTTTAGGTAGCTTCATTAAAAATTTTGATGGTGTTGATGTCCTTTTTTAAAGGGTTTTAAAAACATTCCTTTTCCATAGCAATATATTCCATTTTTACTATTATGTCGCTTTGCTTCACTCAACTGATCCTTTCCATTTTTTGCATTGCATTTACAATTGCTTTAGTAACGCCAGATACTCCGCCAGCTAGACCACCAAGTGCACCTAGTGCTGCAAAGATAGGTGCAAGTGAAAGAAAACCTCCAGATTTAGGTAGTGGTATTACGCTAGGTGTTTTTATTTCAGATTTTTTCCCTTTAAAAATCATTCAAGTTTTTAGTTTTCTTAATATTCTTTCTTGCACTTTTCAATGTAAAAAAGAAAAAATAGTCGATATCCATTTATTTGAGGTGTTCTCTTAGTTTGTTTACTATTAACGTTACCCATACCGAACTTTGTTTTCACTTTCATTGCGTTAGAGATAAACCAAGCGTTTGATTTTTCAGCAAGATTGCTATCACTTGAGTTCACTCTTTGCCAAGCCTTTTCAGCCAAAATTTTATCGGCAATATGCCTTTCTTTCCAAATCTTTATTGTTTGAGTATGTTATATCGTGTTGTCTACAAGCAGCATCCAAGTAAAAATTGATGCCTTGATCACCTCTAGCTAAATATTTATCTTATTTTGTACCAGGTCCATAAACCTGATATCCAGGCAAATGAAGGTAAATAGGAAGTTTATTGATTATTTTACTTAGAATACCTTCTCCAACAAAGGATGGATGACGACTGAGTATTTTTTCTTTTTATAGATAAGGCATACCGATTTATACTTTATTGATTAAAGCATCAGAATAAACTGATTGAAAACAAATAAAATTAACCGTTTTATATGTTGTGATGTCAGTAGTTGTCATAATGCGCTTTTTAAAACAACATGAACAATTGACGTAAAGAATAATGACTCCAAGTCAAATTCGACAAAAGCAAATAGAAGTCTGTACAGTCGGTATCAGTATCAGTATCAGTATCAGTATCAGTATCAGTATCAGTATCAGTATCAGTATCAGTATCAGTATCAGTATCAGTATCAGTATCAGTATCAGTATCAGTATCAGTATCAGTATCAGTATCAGTATCAGTATCAGTATCAGTATCAGTATCAGTATCAGTATCAGTATCAGTATCAGTATCAGTATCAGTATCAGTATCAGTATCAGTATCAGTATCAGTATCAGTATCAGTATCAGTATCAGTATCAGTATCAGTATCAGTATCAGTATCAGTATCAGTATCAGTATCAGTATCAGTATCAGTATCAGTATCAGTATCAGTATCAGTATCAGTATCAGTATCAGTATCAGTATCAGTATCAGTATCAGTATCAGTATCAGTATCAGTATCAGTATCAGTATCAGTATCAGTATCAGTATCAGTATCAGTATCAGTATCAGTATCAGTATCAGTATCAGTATCAGTATCAGTATCAGTATCAGTATCAGTATCAGTATCAGTATCAGTATCAGTATCAGTATCAGTATCAGTATCAGTATCAGTATCAGTATCAGTATCAGTATCAGTATCAGTATCAGTATCAGTATCAGTATCAGTATCAGTATCAGTATCAGTATCAGTATCAGTATCAGTATCAGTATCAGTATCAGTATCAGTATCAGTATCAGTATCAGTATCAGTATCAGTATCAGTATCAGTATCAGTATCAGTATCAGTATCAGTATCAGTACCAGTATCAGTATCAGTATCAGTATCAGTATCAGTATCAGTATCAGTATCAGTATAAGTATCAGTAACATAATCAGTATTAGTATCTATTTGTGGGCTGTAAAAGGGGGTGTGGCAATTTTTTATATATTAGTGTTTTTTTTTTTTTAACAAGTGTACATATACATATTTGTATATGTTTATTGTTGTTTAGCAAGTGGACGTTCATATTTTGTGTATGTGTATGTGTGTCTAAGCAAGTGGACGTACATGTTTTGTGTATACTATGTATTATTATTGATAAAACAAGTATACATACATAGTTTGTGTGTGTGGATGTTGCTTAATAACAGATACAGATCAGCTTAGCAGTTAGCTGTTTAACAGATGCAGCTCAGCTTATCAGTTATCTGTATAGTGTTATCAGTTTAATATATAAAAATTGTGATGTAATCAGTTCAGTTGTTTTTGTTGTATTGCTTTTAAAATATTTCTGATAAGGTCTATGCTATTCTTCATATGATATTCATAAAATATTCATAACATAAAGAATAAATCATACTCCTTTAGTATTTTAATTCATTCATTCATTAAACCATCAATACTCAATGATTATACTTTTTTCCGGTGAAAGGACATTATCGTTATTGGAAAATATTGAAAAAGGTATCTGTTTAAATAGTTTAACTAGGTGTTCTAAGTACTTCAATTTAGACTGCTGTGATGACTTTGAGCATGTATAAATATTTTTTAAAATTTTAGTCCATTAGGACTCTCAATAATCTCGATCATCGCATTTGTTTTCCCAAAATTTGAAGGTTTTACAGTAAAAGCTCGAATAGAGTTCGGTATCATTGAACTGTACCGAATTCTATTTGCTTTTGCCGAATTTGACTTGGAGTCATTGTTCTTTATGTCAATTGTTCATGTTGTTTTAAAAAGCGCATTATGACAACTACTGACACCACAACTTTTTATACCTTGTAAAACATTGTCTTGAAAAAAATCAACTTTGTTTATTTACTCTGTTCAAATATGAATTATATGTATTTTTAAACTTTGTTCTTTCCCTTAAAACAAAAGAAAATAAAATGATTTTCATATCGTGATATCACATGATATGCAAAAAGTGAAACATTATAATCAAATTCTATTCAATCAAATACTTTTTCAAGTAAAGAATACAAATTTATCACATTTATTCAGGAATTGGTCAATACAGAAAACTTTAAAACGATTGCCTATAGTACTATATTATCAATATTCTTTACATTTTGTAATCATGCAAACTAAAATGTTTCGCTGATATATACTATGATTTAGTAATTTAGATACTATCAGGTTGGCAACTAAGTAATTGCGGATTTTTTTTAGAAAATAAGAGACAATTTTTTCATGGAACGAAATAACTTTATTCTGTAATGTATTGCCCATTTTGAGCAATGACCTTTTGCCATCTTTCAGGCATAATTCCACGTTCATAAAACTTCTGGTTTTTATCAGCCAAAAACTGAACCAGGTACGATTTGACATCATCATTATTATTGAAATTTTTACCATTCAAGGAGTGTTGCAAAGATCGAAATAAAAAGTTATCAGATGGTGCAAGGTCAGGACTATATGGTGGATGTGGCAAAACATCCCAGTCAAGCTCCAATAATTTTTGCCGAGTGACCAAAGATGTGTGTGGCCTTGCATTGTCATAGTGGAATACAACACCTTTTCCATTTGTCAATTCGGGCCACTTTTCTTCAACTGCATTGTTCAATTTTGTTAGTTGTTCAATGTAGACACCTGAATTGATCACCCCAACGAACGGGTGGTAAAAGTTCAAAGTAGACAATTCCTTTGTAATCCCACCAAACTGATAGCTTAACTTTCTTTTGATGAATGCCAGCTTTTGATGTTGTTTGAGTAGGTTCACCTGGCTTGCTCCACGATCTTTTCCGATTGACATTGTTGTAATAATGATTCTTAATAATGATAATTGTAATAATGAATGGATAATGACTATGATGCGGAGGTTATTGGCTAAGAAAAACAAATGGTTGATACCTAAATTTTTTTCTTTTTACGAATCCAGTGAGCGAACCTATATATATAAAACAAAGTGGAAAAAAGCGTTTGTTTCCCTATGCTGCCGGTAATTTTCAAAGTGTAGTTTATTTCGTATTTAAATGTACACTCGGAAAAAACATCCTTAAATCAAAGAAAATTTATTAAATTGTAAAGAAAATTTTACTTTTTTTACTGCCAAAGAATTTTTTTTTATATACAAATGAAATCTTTCTTTGAAAGAAAAAACAATACTGTTTTTGAAATAAAAAGGAGTATTTCAGAATCAAAAAGAAATTTCTTTAAAACTGAATATAGTAAAGAATTTCAATTCGAGCTAGCTAATGGTATTGTGCTCCCGTAAATTTGACATATTTGTTGATATTTAGTAACAAGGAGTTTGTTATAATTATTATTATTGATAATCAAGAAACATCAGCTTTTGTTTTGAAAATTTAAAATTTCCTTAGTTATAAATAAATTTATATTTAAAACAATAATATTAACATTTGTCTAAAGAAACTAAGAATTTTAATTTAAAAATCAAATTTTCTTTAAAATATATGCTTTTCGGATAAGAGAAAAATAGCTAGTTTCAGTTATTGATCCTTTGCTTGCTTGTCGACAACAGTTTTATAGCCTACAACACGCGAAACCAGCGATTATTGATATAAGAGATAAGGTCGTTAAAGAGTTCTTAAGCAAGAATATTGTAAATTAAAATAAATTGTAAAACTATATTCATAACATATAGCAAAAAAAAAACAACAATATTATCAATATTAACTCTAATATTTCCAAATCGATATTTTTAAATAAACAAAATTTGAAAATTTGTCAAATCGTGCTTTCATCAATAACTTTATTATTAGTTAACCGATTTAGTTTTTTTCTAATGAGTTCAAAAATTAAAACCTTTGTCTTCTGAAGAAAAAAATTAACAAAATTATGTCAGTAGGTTTTTTTTTTTGATTTCTTACGGTTAGAAAATGTAAAAATAAAAAATAAAAATATATGTTAAATGTTTTAGCGTATTTTATTCTGATATGGATGGACATATTTTCATTTTTTAAATTAGAGTACAAAACTGCAAGTTTTACCTTTGTTATAATATAAAGGCTTTTAAAGTCAGTTAAGCAGAAGCAAAGTTATGATAAGCCAAATAAGGCAAAGTACGAATATTTTAAGTGACCCATTTATGAGGTCCTTGACGATAAATTCGAAGTGATATAAATAATTCTGGAAATGCAAAAAGTCACTATACATAACCACTTAATAAAATTTCTATGTTGGGGGTCTTGTACAGTTTTCGTGTAGAACAGTGTAATTAAAGCTCACAAAAAACTATTAAAACCATGGCAACAAATGATATCGATAAAATTTATTTTTGGCGCAGTTCCGACCCATTTTATCCCAAAAATGACACTTTGAAAATGTTCGTCACCTCATACTCGTCTTATTATTAATTTTCTAAATCTTTGCGGGATTCAAGCTGGCTGTAGCGCTCGTAACTGTGAAGCTTCAAGAAAATGTGCCCCAATTTCGTCAGTGACTGTTGTGGCCGACTTGTGCACAATTTGGTTGTAACACTCGGTGTTTTGCGAGGGACAAGGATGACTGTTAAAACATATAACATGGTAATACGATTTGATATATGACGTCAGTATTATGTCATTTATTTCATAAAATTAATGTCTACTATAATGCTCATCTGGAATTTTAATAATGTCATCCGAGTACTGCAGATCAGTCAACTGCCCTTGAGTAAAAAACTGAAGACATGGTGGCTCAGTGATCTGAAATTTGGTACAATCGATCATTTCAGTTTATGTTGTGCTGCTATATTGGATAAAGGGCTGGTGGCTGGGTCCACAAAATTGCCGAATAGGTTTGAGCGGGCTTCCATCGACAGTAGTATATTTTCATGGTGAAAAAAATATGGGTTGTTGTCGATGGACACGAAATCAAATTGACACACACCATCTCTTTGTCGATTTTAAAGCTGCGTTCGATAGCCCGAGAAGGGATTGTCGAGAAGGGCAACAATGTCTGAGTTCGGTATACCTGCAAAGTTGATTAGACTTTGCAGAATGACGTTGAGCACCGTCAAGGTAGGAAATTACCTCTCCGAAACCTTCAATACCGAAAGAGGTTTCAGGCAAGGCGATCCACTGTCTTGCGATCTCTTCAACATCATCATGGAGGGGATCGTACGAAAGGCCGGTGTGCATCGTAATGGCACCATTTCTATAAAGGTGTCCAGCTCCTTGCGTACGCTGATGATATTGATAATGTCGGCAGAACCAATAGAGATGTTACCGCTGCTTTCGCCGCTATCGAAAAGGAATCAGCCAAAGTGGATTTGACTATAAATGAGGGTAAAACAGAGTATATGCTGTCTACAAGCAAGGGAGCGATGCGTCTAGACTCCCACGTTTCATCCAGCTGTAACTTTGAAGTAGTCAAGGAGTTCGTATACCTTGGCACCGCCATTAATACCAACAATTAAATCAGCCTGGAGATAAAGCGAAGAACAATAATTGCTAATAGGTGCTACTACGGGCTCAGTAAGCAACTTAGTTCCAGAGCCCTCTCTCAATCGTTAAAACTAACACTCTACAATACGCTCGTTCTGCATGTGCTGCTTTATGGCGCTGAGGCATGGGCAGTCTCGCAAACTGACGCAGCCGCTCTGGGGGTGTTCGAGAGAAAAGTTCTTCGCAAAATCTTTGGTCCTGTTCGACTCGGCGATGACTGTCGCATCCGAATGAGCCACGAGCTGTATGAGCTCTACGGAGACATTGACGTAGTTCGGCGTAAAACTGTGCAGCGACTACGCTGGCTGGGTCATTTGACGATGAAGCTCCAGCGAAAAAGGTGCTCGAGGCGAGGGTCGCTGGTCAACGATGACGAGGGAGACCATGCCTCCGATGGGTAAACCAGGCTGAGGAAGCCCTAACCGCACTTGGTGTATCCGATTGGAAAAGGCGCGCGCAAAGTAGGGGCGCCTGGCGAGAGCTGATGAGGTCAGCCGAAACCCGGACACGGGTTGTTACGGCCCCATATGTAAGTAAGTAAGTAAGTAAGTGTTGTCGATGGTCGGCTTAATGGCTACCTGAACGTAGTTCGGCACATCGCAAATCCATTAAATATATTTGAACACATTTCGGCTACCATGAATGGCTAGTGGTTGACTTTAAACTAAAAACCAAAATGGCGCATACACTCTGACGACAAAAAATAGTTGCAGGAGCAGCTGAATGCGAAAAAAAAAATATGATGCGATGACAACAACAACGACCGCTTGGAAAAACAAGTTGTTTTTATTTGACTGACATTGCCTCAAAGAAAAATGTTAATATTTATTAATAAAAATTGCGACAGTTTTCTTAAGGTCTCAAACAGGGGCTCTACACAATACAACGGCTGTGATTTTTTAAAAACAGTTGCGATTGAAACAACAAAGTTTTTTTTACTAATAAAAAGTCGAGTATGAGGTGACGAACATTTTCAAAGTGTTATTTTTGGGATAAAATGGGTCGGAACTGCGCCAAAAATAAATTTTATCGATATCATTTGTTCCATGGTCTTAATTTTTTTTATTAGCTTTAATTATTTGACACTTTAAGAATTTCATTATATAGTAGGAACTGAGATATGGTGGGTGAACATCCGCAAAAAAAAAAAATATTCTAGAAAAAAAATATCGGAGAAAATTGACAAAAAATCAGCAAGCACACATAAAAAATTTTAAGAATCGGGCAAGAAACACCAAAGATATAACAAAAAATCGAAACAAATATACTTTTTTTTTTTAAATGTCTTTTAAATGTCCAACGACTGAGGCAGGGTCAAATATAGGATTACTTCTCTGCCATACAAGGTGATACGGTCTACTGTGATTCTCGATCCGAGGTAACTTTCAATGGATTTTCAAAACGTAAAATTCCCTTTTCCGATTCCGGCCGAAAAAATACTCACGATATGCCTGATTAACACGTAGTGCCAGAAATTTTAGAATAAGGGATTGTGATTTCGCCAAAACAGCGTTGATATGATGACGTAATGCGCAGAATGAAAATTTTAATTTTTTGTACCCCTATCGGCACAATTTTTGTATTCTATCATTCTTGCATAAAATGTTTTGTATCCAGTTGCTGTGCTTAATAACATGTTTTTTATTCATATAAATAAATACCCAAAATTATAACATTCAGTTGTGATATTAACGTCAATATTAATGAATTGATATTGACATGATTGAACTCTTCACGGTGTTCAATATATTTCAAAGTTTTTAAAGTTGGCTTTAAAAACTGTAAAAAGTTAGCTTAGTTACTATTATCATCACCAGATAAGAGCTGCACATTTCGTGCATCTTTTCTATACGGGCATGTAGCTTATGATATTCAAAAATTTCGTGCAGAAAACTTAAATATTTCGTGTAGCTTTCAGATTTCAATGTGCGAGATGTGAACACCGTACTATTTTTTACACCAGCTGCAACCTGCACATTTCATGTAACTTCTCTATACGAGCTATTATAGTTTATGATTTTCTAAAATTTTGTGCAGAAAACTTAAATATTTCGTGATGCTTTGAGATTTCATTATGCGAGGTGTGAACATCGTACTATTTTTTACACTAGGGGGAATCTGCACATTTCGCGCAACTTTTCTATACGGGCATGTAGCTTATGATTTTATAAATTTTCGTGCAGAAAACCGAAAATTTCATGCATATTGGGGTTTCAAAGTGCGAGATATGAGAGTCAAGTATAGATACTTGCATAATTTCCATAATTTTGTTTTTAGCACCCCATGAAAAAGCATATATGGTCTTGTGATGCTATCTCATGTGATGGTCTCTCACAGAAATAGCAAACGGTTGTTGGGTGCTTATCATTTGAGGTATCTCCTGCAAAGTGGGCGTAACCAAAATATCACGTCCATTTTTTTTTTTGTAAAGTTGTCGACAGTAACCATACAAATTAAATTACCAAATTTTAGCTTTACGTATATACGATCAAAAACGTTTGATATATTGAATTTTAATTGATTTATGGGTGGTAAAAGAAGGCATGGCAATATTTATATACATAGTGACCACCACTCGAACTCATAGCACATTCACACCAAGTTTTATTATGAAAAAAACCTGAGATATTAACCTTAATATCAGATATTACAAATTTGGAGGATTTATGTGTTACCGTTCCTAAGATCCTGAAAGGCGCCGCAAGAACGATTTTATATAAATAAAAGGGCGGTACTAGTAGGTGTGGCAACATTTATATATATAGTGACCACCACTTAGTCTCATAGCACAAACACACCAAGTTTCATTATAAAAACATGTAGAATTCAGGAATTGTAATGATTATTGAAAAGTGGGCGTAGTTATAGTTCGACCACGCCCATTTTAAGTGCACTTACCGAGAGTAACCATACTCATAGTACAAAATTTTAGTCCAATACATCCAAATCCGTCTGAAATAAAAGTTTTTATCGATTTGTGGGCGGTAATAGGGGCTGTGGCAACTCCTTAGGTGTTACCGTTTCATAGATCTTAGCGGACACCAACCCGCACGAAGGATTTTATATATACCATATAGATAGAAAATGGATAGATATTTAAGGTGGGTCAAATTGGTGGTGGCAGTATGCCTCAGCGAAAATCGCAAAACACAAATTATTGAAAGTATCTTTTGCGAGGAACCATATACTTCAGATTAAGTTAGACCTTGCAACTTTTCAAAAAAAGAAAACTAGATTTCTTATATTAATTTTTTTTTCTTATTAAGATTCTTTCAAAGCAGTCACTATAAATGTGGAAAAAAGTGTGGTAGAACCTTTGGCTTGTTGGTTTGGAAATTTTGGAATTTTTCCGCAACAGTATTCATAACAGGTGTTTATTTACATTACACAGTAGTTTTTTCGAAACACAATCGGAACTAAAAATCGCGTACTTTTACCCAATTTCAAAATAAGCTAACCATCATTCCATTCCGTATAACTTTTGGCACTCTACCAGAGCTTTTATGACTAAAACTTCCTTTCCACATAATAACAGGTATACAGCAATTCTAAAAAAGTTCTGTCTGCTTGTGAACTTTTTCTTTACATCGCTTATTTCGAAAATCATCACTATAATTATATTTGCTTAAAATGGAACACAATAAGCAAAATAATCAAACAAAATAAACCACGATATGAAAAAATTCACTCATATCTCTCGAAAACAAAACATATCGAATTCTGCAAACACTGTGCTCTTTATGTTGGTTCTTGAATTTAGTTACTCAAATAAGTTAGTTGGCTGCAAATATGGGCGAAATTATCTTTACAAAACACCTGATAAAAATTGAAAAAATTTTTTAGAAAAGCTCTGTTAGAGGGCTAAAAAATATATTAATTTTAGAAATGGTAAGCGTTTTTTAACTTAGCTTAAAAATACGACACTTTTGATACCTATTGCGTATTAAAATTAAAAAGCAAAATATCTGCCCAGCCTAAGATTTCTGTCAAAAAAGCTCTTATAGAGGGCCAAGAGTTATATTCATTTCAAAAATGGTAAGCGCATTTTTAATCAGCCCAAAAATGCGCAACTTTTGATAACAATTGCGTATTCAAATTAAAAAAAAAAAAAAAAAATCTTTCTACTCAACATCAGATTTTTCTTTACTATTCATCACAAGAAATAGTCTAATAAAAAAATAAAAAACTTTATATAAGAAATCTAGTTTTCTTTTTTTAAGTCTAAATTCAGCTAAAATATATGGTTCCGTCGCGAAAGATACTTGGAATAATATGAGTCTTACGATTTTTGCTGAGCCAGATTGCGCTAAAATTTTTCGAACAATTTGACCCACCTTAATGTATATTTATTTAATTTTGCAATATTTAAATAAAAATAATTAATTACCTTTCCAGAGTAGCCCACTGTTGCTAGTCTGGAAATGAAAATATCAAACCAGTCGCTTATTAGCTGAATAAAATCAGCTGTTTCGAGAGCCAGCTATAACTCCCGCCCCACGGAATCGTTTTACTGCGTTCACTGTGGTGTTCGCAAACAGCTGCGCAGCAAGTTTAACTTTTTGTCAACATGTGAATAGGAAGTACTTTTATTTTATATTATAATAAAAAGCAAAAAACAAATTATTACCAGCACTGTTCACTAGAAAATGGATATCGAAATATTGTCAATAAGTTACTTTATGGTTCTTGATTTTAAAATAGTGGTTTCTGACCAATTTCAGTAAATGCGGAACATCCACAAAAACAAAAATTTTGTCATCTGCTATATTTGGACTGTCTAACCAAAGCTATTCTGTTATTTTATAAACAGATTATTAGACAAGACAAAATTTTATCATTTTATTTCAAAATAACATGCAGATACTCCAAGCTCTCTCAACAAACTTTGGTTTGTGGGACCAATGTCCGACACAATAGCCACTACCGTATAGTTCGCATTGTGAATCTATGTAATGACTTCGGCTACAAATATTTTTGTGGTTTGGGTAGCTGCTAAGCTACTTGCTTCAAGAGTTGATTAATAGGTTTTTTGGTTTGGGTAGCTGCTGCAGAAAGTGGTTTGCTACAAGAATTATCAGTGTTGTCACTTTTCCACAATTGTGGTAAATCTACCACTTTTTGGTTTCTACCACTTTTATCACCCATTATATGTATTTTTCCAAAATCTACCACATTTTTATATTTTTGAATAAAAATTACTGCATAATAATTCAAATTTTAGAAATTTTATTACACTTAATATATTATTCTTTTTGATATATAAATAGTGGATACAGTACAGTTAAGAACATTATATGAGAATTATTTGCAATAAAACTAATTAAGCGTGAAAAAACTTACTATATGGTATACTTCTTATGATTTTTTTTTTTTAGGGCTTCAGTCGAATATTTTCTTAACAAGAAAAATATATTCCAACTTTTTTTTTCTTAAATCTACCACTCATTTTCGACTCAACCTAATAATATTTAAAACTTGCAAGTGCAACTGGTCATCATCCTCTATTTGTCAACGCCATCTGTTAACAATTATTAACATAAATGCAGTCATATTTGATATGCAGTTATATTCATAATCAATGTGTGGCGTTAACAGAGGTGTTTAGATAGGTGGAAGTAGTGTAAGACTTTTAATCGATGGAATAAGGGATCGATCCTCACGTGGGGCAAAGCAGTAACTTTTATGTTTTTGATGCGAATACGTTGTGTTGTTGTTGATGAATGCTTTTGTTTTGTTTTGTTTTTGCATAGTGCCCAGGGAAAATTAGCAATTGCCCACAAGTGCGTTGAAACATTAATGACTGTAACATGAAATAAAAATAAATAAAATAATAATGAAATGTCATAAAATTTACTGAAGGGAATATTAACGTGTGTTTTTTTTTAATTTACTTTTTGTTATTTTAAATTTTTTGAAAAAAACCATTAAAATATCAAATCTATGAAACTGTGGAAAAGCTTCACTTCTCTCGTGTGTCCAACGACGCACCTGTGTTTTTTTCAAAGAAATGACTTCAAGAATGTTATTCTTTATAAAGTCATCGCTTAAGCATAAAAATATAAAAGTGAAAAAAAATATAAACATAAATGGAGAATTTAGCCATTCTCGAACTTAAGTTTAATTTTAAAGAAAAAAGCTTATGTACCATAATCCAATATTAACAGGTCATTCAATAAGTCCGTAGGATAAGTAAGAAAAAAACAAAATTTTGATAAAAGTCGATTATATTATTCAACATAGTTGCCTTCGAGAGTGAAACTTTTCGTTACCACTTTTATAGTACGATTTCTCTTTCTCGTCAAGCGTTCAGCGATTACTTCATCATTGAACTTAAATTTCTTTCCAATAAGCATTCTCTTGAGATCTGAAAACAGGAAAAAGTCACTGGGGGCAAAATCTGGAGAATACGGGTGTGTAAGCAATTCGAAGCCCAATTCATTCAATTTTGCCCTCGTTTTCATCGATTTGTGACACGGTGCATTGTCTTGGTGAAACAACACTTTTTCTTTTGCAAATGTGGCCGTTTCTTGGCGATTTCAGCCGATCCAAAAGTGCACAGTAATAGTCGCTGTTGATAGTGGTTACTTTTTGGAGATGAATATTATTCCTTTCATAAATTCCTAAAATGGTAAAAACACTACCATCTGATATCTTTACAATGTCAGCTAGCTCGTGCACCTTCAATTTGCGATCGTTCATAACCAATTTGTGGATTTTTTGATGTTTTGTGGAATAACAGTCTGATTTGGGCGTGCACTGCGCTCTGCATCATTTGTGCTGGTACGACCACGCTTAAATTCAGCAATCTACTTTTCTACCATTTGTCTCGATGGAGCAGAGTCCGGATAATGTGTATGAAGCCATTGTTTGGTTTCCACTGTATTTTTTTCATCAAAATGCAATGCTTTATCAAAACTCGAAATTCACTTTTTTCCACTTTTTTTTTTTTCAATAATAATATCAATCAATTGTCAGATTGTTGTCAACTTTTTATACGTATCGCTTGGAGGTTGGTACAAAATAAAATTCATATAGAAAAAATCTAGTAACGCCATTCATGTGTCATCCTATGGACTTTTTGAAAGTACTGTTATAACTCTAAGCTACAGCCGTACTCTTGGTTACAGACAAACAGTAAATATTAAAAGATTTTTGGAGTTTTCCATATGCTGTCATTAAGGGAAAATTTAAGGGAAAATTCGGGAACTTAACTAAATTCGTTGGAAAGATTTTTGGTTTATTTACTCAGCTTGTGTGCAGCACTCCATGTGGGACGTTTTAGGCACTTCCTCCATCGGCAATATCGCATCTGCATTCAAGCTGCAAGCTGCTGCCTCACAACTATAAGTCGGTGTTTCCATACTGTATGCTGCCGGTGCTTCTGCATACTGCCGCTGTTTCCTGAGATTTTTTGGGCGGGCTGTAGTTGAGTTTTTTCGAGTCGAGGTTGAATAAAATCATTTGCAGTGAAATGATTTTCACAAACGATTGCGTTTGCCTTAAAAGACATTGAACATAGTTCATTCCTCCTTTGGATCCTAAGCTTGTCTTTAGCAGTGATGTGACGCGTAGACTACATGGTGTCAACCGGTTTCTCTGAGAAGAATGGGCGCAGTTGGAAAAAAAAGTCTCAATCTGGGCGGAGGAAGCAGGTATTTTTAACCAGCAATGCTGCTAGTATGGACTGTCTACAAATTGTTGACATTGTCTACACCAAAATTGTCGACAATTACAGTAGACTCATAGAGGAATATCATTGGTCTTTATGCACTTTAAAAAATGGGCATTTGCCTTCCGAAAAGCGTTTATCGCATGAAGCACTTTTTTGCCACCGCATTTAATAATTTTCACTTGATTTTCCCTTAATTTCAATATTTTGCATTTCACTTACACGTTGGTTGCACAAGAATAAGAAAACCAAAATACAAACACAATTTTTACCTAACTGCTGAATTTGACAGTTCGAACAAAGGCGAAAAGTAGTCATTTTCTCTTAAGTGATTCAACCTACATTAATCGACATTGAAATACACAAGTAGCATAAGAACGTCTACAGCAACTGAAGATGCAATGCCTGGTTTTTCTCATACAAAAATGTAAATTTTTTTCTTTGATTTTGCTATTTGTTACTTTATGAAAGAATCCAAAGTTAAATATTATTTTCATTGACTATATAACTGATATTTTGGCATACATTTTATCTTGGCCCGATAAATATTAAGCCTATATCGCGCCATGTTTCAGAACTGCAACATTTAGAAAATGCTTTAGAAAAATAACTCGAAGTGAACAAATTGAGTCGCAATTATTAGAAACGATTGAAGCAGATTCCAAATGACTCCAACTTTCCAATTGGGGCGTAAATAAAGAACAGTTATTTTTTAATTCCAGTTGCAACAACGTGGTTTTGCATTCGACAGCAGTTTGTGTTTTGCTACATCTCAATTGGCTAAAATTGTAATAAAAAATGGTAATAATTGAAAAAAAAACACTAAAGACTTTTAGGTGAATTTTTTAACTATATTATTGATAAATTATTATATTTAAAATCAATGCTATAGCACCTGATATATGTAGATTATACTTGTTGCAAATCTGCAACATTGCGCTATAGTATACTCTACTATGCCAAGACTTAGTGACAGTTAAATAGAGAGAATTATTGAGAGGTGTGGAGCGGAGAGTGAAGATGAAATGGATATTTTGAGTGATGAAGAGAAGTTGTCCCGACCGAAAATATTAATATTTCGGAGATTTTAGAGGAAGAAGAACAACAAAATGAAAAAGATAGACTAGATTGTTTATATAACTCGAAGCAATCGGCGAAAACTAAATCCAATAAGGTAGAAGGAATCTGCATGTAAGACTTTCAATTATGTTCTTCATGTTTTGTTAAACTGTAGAAATCAGTGGAAAACAAAGTCCTGGCAGATCGATAACAATGATATTCAATTTTCTGGTGAAACTTCATTGACAGATAAACTCTTAGAGCTGGATACGCCTTTCCAGTTTTTTTCGCATTTCTTTACTGATGACATAATAAACCTGCTTGTGAATCAATCCAACCTCTACAGTGTTGAAAAAAACCCTAACAAACCGCTGAAAGTAACGAACGTTGAAATACGCAAATTTATTGGCATAATATTTTACATGTCAGTTGTGCAAATAAGAAATGTAAGGATGTATTGGTCTGATAATTTTGGGTATGCTTCCATGAAAGAGACTATGCCCTTAAAGCGCTTTGAGCAAATTAGGCAACATTTATATTTCAATAAAAACTCCAAAATGCAGGCAAGAGGTCAAGAGGGGTATGATGTCTTATACAAAATTCGGCCTGTTATTGCCATTATTAACAAATATTTTTCTGAAGTTCCATTGGAAGAAAATATATCAATTGACGAACAAATGTGTTCTTCGAAGGCCCGAAATTACAAACTTACCTAACAAACCTCATAAGTGGGGTTTTAAGATTTTTTTTATGAGTGACTTTAGCGGTTTTGCTTACAAGTTTGAAATTTACTGTGGACAGGTCCAGCAAAGAGGCAATAACGAACCGGATCTTGGTGCCTCGTCTAATGTTGTTGTTAGATTGACAAGAGATGTACCCCGAAATAAAAATTATAGAGTGTTCTTTGACAATTACTAGACATCCATACCACTTATCGAGTTTCTAACGAGGAATGGTATTTTGTGCTTAGGCACAATTAGAAGAAATAGAATCCCAAATTGTAAGCTGCCCCTTGAAAGTTTATTCAAAAAAGAAAGAAGAGGAACGTCTGTGGAACAAGTGGCTAACTGTAATGGAAAAGTCATCGTGCTCATTGCCTGGAGAGACAACAAAACACTAACTCTTGCCTTCAACTTTGTGGGTAAAAATCCGTTAACTACAGTCCAAAGATACGATATATCCAAGAGAGAATATGTGAACGTAGAATGTTCATCGGTGATAACTGAATACAACCATCACATGGGTGGTGTTGACCTTTTAGACAGCATTATGGGTGTGCATAAAATTAGTGTGCGGAGCAAGCGTTGGTATAAACGCATTTTTTATCATTTGGTTGATTTAACTATTTCGAACGCTTGGTTACTATATCGACGTAAATTACAACCTCCTGAAAAACATTTGAGTTCGACTGACTTTTGAATGGAAGTTGCCGAAGTGTTATGCAAATTGTCAGTTAATAGAAGAGGTATGAACACAAATACACCGGGCAATACAAAAAATTGTCTTCTTGGTCGGCCAAACGTAAGCTACTTGGGTGTACAGGATATGCCCAAATAGTTTGCGATAAATGCAAAGTATCTCTTTGCTTCAATAAAACGATCAACTGTTTCAGAGGTTTTCATACATAATTGCGCAATGTTGCATATCTGCAACACAAAGTTTTTTTGAAAAATTTTTATAAATAAAGCAATAAATTCAAAATGAAAGGGTTTTTATTTATTTTTACGAGAGATTAAAATCGGCGTTATTGCGCGATATAGTGTTAAACCCTAGGCCTTCGTAAAGCCTCTGTGGGGGCTCCACGAAAATGCTGGCCAATGCTTTACTTAAAAAAAACCCAGAAAATATTACACATTATGGCTTTGGACAAGAAAAAATTTAGTTTCCATTTCAATATCAAAATTCACTTGCAAAAATAATTCATGCACATTAACACACTATTATGTATGTATACTTGAATTGAAAAGAGTACTGCAGGTCGTGTGGTCGGTACTAGACTAACTTTATTCATAGTATTATCTTTAAAATTAAGCTTAAACATACGGAACTTAAAGCTACCTTACGGGCCTATTTTATAAACATCTCATTTCCTCCATGCTTTTATTTTGAACAATCTAACAATTGAAATTCAAATATCCAATTCATTTTCCTTATACATTTATAATATATATATATACCTACACAATACATTACAATATATGCATACATAAATATATATGTATATATTTATATATTTTTTTTTTTTTTTTTTTTTTTTCTTAATTTGATTTAAATCGTTTCCCTTTATTCGACCGTTTCGAACGTCTTAATTCTGTTTGATTCTTTTCCGAGTCTGAGTTACATTCTGTTTTAGCATTAGCAGTTACAATAGATTCTGATTCATCAGTTAGTTCAATAGTTGGAAGTTCTCGGTTCTTAACTATATCGTTATTTTCATTTATTTGTGAATCAATTACATATGTTTGCACTTTAGGGTTAAACTTAACGGATTTCCTTTATATTTCTTCATTTGATTTATATGTGCAACTCTAGATACTCCATTAATATTTATAAGATATCTAACAATACTTAATTTTTTAACTACTTTAGCATGAATCCATTTAATATAATTCTTTGCAACATTTTTGTATAATATTGTTTCAAGACTTTTATATCTTGGAATACTTGTACAATTTTGAATATTTTGATAGCTTCTATCATACAAAACATTTCTTATTTTTTTCTTGTGCTTACAATTTTCATTATTTTCCTCTTGTTTTTTAAAAGATTCCCGTATTTTTGGGTTAATATCATCTAACAATGTTTTTGGCTTAAACTTAAAAATCATTTCTGGTGGCGTCTTCATTGTTATAGTTGTTGGAGTAGTTCTGTAGTTCAAAAGAAAATTATTTATTTTCACATCCCATGATTTTGTTTTAAGCTTAGGATCAGAAAAATACTTTCTTAATGCGCTCTTCACAGTTTGGACACCTCTCTCTGCACTCCCATTTGATTGCGGATGGTACGGCGGCGACTTTAAGCATTCAATATTATTATTTTTACAAAAGTCTTTGAACGCAGTTGATCCAAAAGGTGGACCATTGTCCGTTACAATTTTCTCTTGGGAAGTCCGAAAATTGCGAAGTTTGATCTAAGTGAGTCTATGACTGCTGAAGCATCTGTCTTACGCAAAATCTTAGCATCAAGCCATTTTGAGTATGTATCGAAAATAACTAAAATGTTAACATCTGCTAGTTTGCAAAAATCAGCATGAATACGCTCAAACGGAGCTCTCGATGCTTCCCAATTTGCAAATATTGACTTCGAAGCCTTTTGGTTAACACAACACGCCTCACACCTCTTAACGAACTCTTCTATATCAAAGTCTATACCAGGCCACCATACATAAGTTCTTGCTAGCGCTTTCATGCGTACGACTCCTATATGTCCGCTGTGTAACATTTCTAACGTTTTCGTTGCTAGTGATTCTGGAATTACAATTCTGTCCCCATAAAACACGCAATTATTTTCCGTGGCCAAAGAATTTCTGTTCCTAAAAAACTTTTTTAAATTTTCGTCTACCTTTCCTGGCCAACCCTCTTTAACAAATTTATAAACTTTACTTAATCTTTTATCTTGAGACATTTCACTTTGAACGTCTTCAATTTTAATGGGAATTTCATTTATCAAATTGAGAATGTTAATGCTGTCTTTATCTTCATACGTCTCTTCTTGTAATGGTAATCGGGATAGGGCGTCGGCGTGCCCCATTTGTGATCCCTTCTTATATTTTATAGAATAATCATACATCTATAAAAACACTGCCCATCTTTGCAACCGATTAGCCGCTACTGATTGCAGGTCTTTTTTCGTTGAAAAAATTTCTCTCAACGGTTGGTGGTCACTTTCAATGACGAACGGTAAACCGTAAATATAGTTGTGAAACTTTTTCACCGAAAAAACTATCGCCAGAGCTTCTCGATGAAGCTGTGAATAATTCTTTTCGGCTGGCGATAAGCTACTCGAAACAAACTGAACTGGACGTTCTTTTCCATCTATAATGTGCGACAATACACCCCCAAGGCCATAAGGACTTGCATCGCATGAAATAACAATTGGCTTTTGCGGATCATAATACGTCAAAATGCCGACATTTGCTACTAACAGCTTTGATTTTTCAAATACTTTTTGATGTCGTTCCGACCAAACCCACGCGGCATTATTTTTCGTCAGCTCATGTAACGGAGAGAGCTCTGCGAACAAGTTAGGAACTGAATGGTTATAATAATTTACCATTCCCAAATATGATTTAAGTTCAGACTTATTTTTCGGACTTGGCGCTTCTACCACTGCCTTAACTTTTTCCTTGGACGGCGTTATTCCCTCTTCATTAATCACATATCCTAAATAATTGATTTCATTTTTAAAAAATTGACATTTCTCGTAATTAACCTTCACGTTCGACTCTAACAGTCTATCTAACATTGATTTTAGGTTTGCTCGCATTCTCCGATGGTAGCTTCCCCCACAATGATATCGTCGAAGTACGAATGAACTTTGTCTAAACCTTTCAAAATTTCACTTATGATTTTTGAAAAAATTTGTGGCGCTGTTTTTAGTCCATACACCATTCGTGTGTACCTAAATAATCCTATGTGCGTGTTAATCGTCAATAACTCTTGCGATCTTTCAGACACTTTAACTTGCAAGTACGCACCTGTCAAGTCTATTTTACAAAAATATTTCCAACCCGATAAATTAGCCAAAATATCTTCAATACGCGGTATTACGTGATGTTCCATTTCAACAAACCTATTTATTGTTCTTCTACCATTTAAAGATAGTCTTATCGACCCATCACCTTTATTTACAACAACGACCGGACTAGCCCATTTGCTTCTACTGACCGGTATTAGAACACGTTCTGTGCACAATTTTTTGATTTCCTCTTCCACTTTTTGACGTAACCCAAAAGGCACTGTATGTGCTTTACTAAAAATCGGGTAAGCATCTTTTTTCAATACTATCTCAGCCTCATAATCAATTATTGTTGAATTATTTTCTTTACTAAATAATTTTTCATACTTAATTAAATCAAATTTACAATTTTCCTCCATTGAATGAATTGTATTCGCTCTTATAAACCAGCTACGCCAAGAGGTTACCAAACAGTCAAGCCAATTTCTTCCCATCAGGATCTTAAACATATGTTTAGAGTCGACAATGATCAACCTTAATTCACAACATTTTTGTCGAAATTGAACTCTTACTTCAATTTCCCCAACTACAACAATGCTTTCGCCAGTTAAGACTTTAATATTTTTCACAACAGGCTTAACATTAATATGACTAAACCATTTTCTATAATCAGTAACATGACATACCGAAGCACAAGCGCCCGAGTCAATTTCAACCCAAAACTTTTTACCTTCAATTTCTACCTCACATTCTAAAGGTTCCGAATTTTCACTTTTTAAATTATATAAACAATTTAACGTTATGTCTTCTGCTAAATTATTAACTCTGCGCTTGTGTTTCTGATCATCTCCCATTGATTTATATGATTTTTCATTCCTAATATTTATATTACCATTTTTCTTATGCCAACAATCTTTTTGGATGTGCCCTGGCTTATTACAATAATAACATACATATTTTCCTTTATCGACACTTTTATACCTCCGCCTGCTTTTATCTCTGTCGCTCTTGTCGGTCTGTGCTTTGAAATTCCCTCTACCTCGCTGAACGTAATTGATCTGCTGTGTACTGTTCGATCTCATTTGCTCCACGCTGCTGTGTGTCATATCCATCGATAACGCCAACTCTCCAGCCTTCTCAAACCTTTTTATACCTTGATCATTTAAAAGCTTATTCTGAATGTTGCTGTTGCTTAGCCCACATACGAACTTGATGAGCAAAGCTTTATCAAGAAATTCACCAAAGTCGCACTCACTCTTTCTCCCACTCTCTGGTCTCTCTTGAAAAATTGAAAGCACTCGAAGATTATGTTCCTTGTTGGAGTCAAATGAACTTTTAATTTCGAGACAATTTCTTCGTATTTGTAATCCTTTTCCGATTTTGGCGCTAAGACATTTGCCAATGTCTTATAGAGGTCAGCTCCTCCCAAACTTATAAGGAAAGACGTCTTATGTTCGTCTTTTTCGATTTTGTTAAGGCTTAACAGATGACTTATACGGTTGATGTACAGCGAAAAATCCTCGCCCATCACATAATTTTCGATCGAACCAATTAATGCCACACTTGACGCTGCCATTGTATGACTTTCTGCTTTTATAACCACAATTACTTTATTTGAGTCTAGTTCACTTTTTCGGTTATCTTCCATCAATTGTCACTTATTTTGCTTGTAAAATAAAACTTTTCATTTTAACTTCCAGCTTCTGTCCACGCGGTATACTAAAACTCTTTTTTTTTTTCCCTCGTCGCCAACTATTATGTATGTATACTTGAATTGAAAAGAGTACTGCAGGTCGTGTGGTCGGTACTAGACTAACTTTATTCATAGTATTATCTTTAAAATTAAGCTTAAACATACGGAACTTAAAGCTACCTTACGGGCCTATTTTATAAACATCTCACACACAAGCACACACATTTGTTGTTATTAAAGCGAGTTCAAAAGACACAAGTAACGATACAATTAGCCAAGCATCGCCGAGGATGTTGTTGTTGTTCTTGTTTTTTTATTATTATAAGATTTAATTAAAATATAACTGTTATTAATTATATTTAGTTAATATAAAATTAGAAAACAATTTTTATGAAGAGCCACTCAAACAATATTGCCAGAGAGTCGTCACCTAAAATCGTCATGGAGCTTTTAAAAAAAAGTAATTTTTTTCAAATTACAATAAAAACTAATACTTTGTCAGGGGAAAATGGTTATATATTGAAAAATCTTTGTTTTCAAACCAGCTAAAAGCACAATTTTTTTCTATTCAGGCAAAACAGCATGGAAACAACGAATTTGTGTTGTTTTTAACAGAAGTATTAATGCTTAAAATTTAATTAAATAATTCGACGAATTTTTAACTGATTTCAATGATGCGAATGTTTACATATTCAAACACACAAAACCAACAACATTTTTTTGTTGTGCTTTGCTAGCTGAGCATAAAAAGAGAAAACTGAGGCAATATGGAGCTAATTGAAACTCTTGCAATACAAACGCATGAAAAGAAAATTATCAAGCAATGCGTTGGGAATAATTTTATACAAATCTTTACATTTTAATTAAATATATTTTCTATTAAAATTTCGAAAAGAAAATATTCCTGTACACTGCTGTAGCACAATTGTGATATTTTTAATCTTATTTCGTAAAAATTGGCCCAGTACTTTTGGAGTTTAACAAAAAATTTGCTCTTATTTTGAAAAAAATTGAAAAATTTTAATTTTTAGAAAAAGTTTTATGGACACATAACACGCGAACTCGCTTCAGTCAGTTGCCAGCGTACATATCGTGCGCGTCGGTGCGTGCAGTACAATCGTGATTATTGTTATTAGTGGCTTAGAAGTCCCGTGTCTCGTGATAATATCATTCTGTTCGACATAGTGTACATTTAAATTATCAATAAAGTAGAATAGAGCGTTGGCTTAAAGACCTTAAAGGTATTGCAACAAAATCTTCTACCGAAAGTACAAAAGTGGTACGCCCGGAAGATGTGACAATTCACGATCAAGATTGTGATCCGACGACATCAAGACCCCGGTTTCAGCATCTTTCTACAGTGCCGCTTTCAAACGATACTGTTTCTGAATCCATGATTTTACAAGCAACTTCAAACAAGAATTAGTGCACGTCTACAAAACCAATTCGTCTTGCAAATAGCTGAGTCAACTGATGTTGCTGGCCTGACAATCTTGCTAGTTATTGTACGTTATCCATATAAACAATCTTTTGAAGAAGACATGCTTATGTGTTCGTCGCTGCCCACCAACACTACCGGGGAAGAAAATTTCTACAAAATTAAAATATTTTTCACAGAAAATCATCTCAATTGGAATTACTGCAGTGACATTTGTGCTGAAGAGGCTAAGGTAATTACGGGTAAAACAGCAGTGCAGTACCGCGAATAAAAAGTAAAGTGCCTAATTGTAGTTCCATCCATTGTATCCTGCATAGGCAGGCTCTCGCGATTAAGCAAATGCCGTCAAATCTAAAAATGGTTCAGGATAAAACGGTAAAAATATTTGATTTCGTCAAATCACGTCCACTGCAATCCCGATTGTTTTCAACATTGTGTGAAGATTATGGCACCAAACATACAGAAATAAGAATGTTATCTCGTGGTAAATCTTTGACACGGCTATTTTTTTTTCAGACTATCTTTTTTGGCCGATATGTTTCAAAAACTGAACGAATTAAATTTGTCGTTACAATATTAACAGACAACAGTGTTCAGCGCTAGTAACAAAATATCCGCTTTTAAAAGAAAATTATATTTAGACTATATGTTTTAGTAAGAGAGAAAAAAAAAGTTTTTCATTACTCAGTGAGTTCGTTAGTTACTCAGAAAAGTTTCAAGATGATATGTTTGAAGAATTGGTTCAATATATCAATGCGCGCGAATGTTTTGAGACGTATTTTCCCGAAGTACAGAATAAAAAATTAAAATGCATCCATGGATTACGAGATTTATGAACAATTTTTAGAAATTCCACCAGACATTCAGTAAGTTCGAAACAATGCCTCTGAATGATTTTTGGTGCACGAAACATTTCAAAACAGTTTGATCATAAGAAGCTCGGTCAAAGTCCTTTCAAGGGCTGAAATGGCCATTTCTTTTTTTTTTAATTTATTTAATTAATAATTTAAAAATATGTTTGATTTGATTTGAAAACTAAATTGAAAGAGCAGTTTCTGATTATTTTAAGGCTCCGTTAAATATTTCGCTTTCGTAAAGGGTTCCGTCGCCAAAAAAGTTTGAGAACCGCTGCTGTAGATATACTCCACAATGTTTTCAAAAAACGTTAGCATGTTCTTGAAAAAAATATGCAAGACGTAATTCTACGTCAAAATCGACTTCCACGGACAAATTTAAAGGAATTTTTTAAAGGAAAAAAAGGAAAGAACTTTAACAATAATTTGCAAAACCTTTACATTGTTCTCTTCAAAATTCATTGCAGAAACTACAGCTAGTCGAACAAAAATAATTTGAGTTTTAATGTAAGTCAACTAAATGGTTATAAAAATTATCTTTACGTGTGGAGCAATTTATTTCGTAAATAAACATTTTTTCAATTCAAAAAATAACGTTAAATTAATTTTTAATGCTGAGGCCTCCACACTGGAATAAGGCCTTACGGCACAACTGAAGTTGTCATAGATTATGAACCTAAACGCATCTTTAATCGAACGCATCTATCGACACTCGTGTTTAACAGTCTTTCGAAAATTCTTACTGAAATACGTTTAAATAAAAACTGTTATCTATATATCGATACGTCCAACGTATAAGTTGGTAACTCGATTTACCAACTTTGTAAGGGGCAGTGCTTATAAAAATCTGCGCATTGGACTCCATGTGGTGACAATTTTTTGGACCTATAGCTAAAAGTTTGAGGGATTGACAACTATTTTAATACTTACAACTTCAGTATATGTCTGTAAGTCCTCTATGCAAAAACTTAGCAACTCAAGTTACAAATATATTTAATATATTTAACTATATATAACTTCGTTTACCAATTTATGCATGGGACAAACAAAGAAAATTTGTGTTGGTAACTTCATATACAAAGTTATTAGCTTATTTTACTGAAAAAAAACAATGGTTGTAAGTCAGATATACCAACTTAATGCATAATTATTTTGCTTAATTCACGTTGACAAGTTCAGTTGCCAACTTTTTTCATTGAAATATAAAAATTGCTGCAGACAACAAGTTGGTAACTTAAGTTAGAACTTGCATTAATTTTTTTTTTGTCCAAATTATAAGTTTAATGGTTAAATATCTCCTTGCTTATAATAATATGCTTATAAAAACTACAGCGATTTAATAGCCGGTAGACATTAATTTAATCTACAATAAACAAAGTCCTGTTCTCAATTTTGGTTTTTGGTTTTCTTTTTATAACAAAAACAACACTAAAATGGTCATAACCAAAAATGACTATTTTCGAGTTACCAACTTAGATATACGTAGGACGTATCGATATATATAAAATTGTAAAAAAAAATCTGTACATGAAATATTTTTTTGAAATTCTTTTTGCGATGGACATTTTGAGCAACGCTGAGTCCAAAAATCGCATTTTTAAAATTTTTGTCTGCCTGTCTGTCTGTCTGTCTGTCTGTTAGAGCATCACGCGAAAACCACTGGATGGACTTAAATGAAACTTGACATCTAGGTTCCTTATACCCCCGGTCAATATATAGGCTACTTTATATTCAGTAAAAAAGGTTGGACCCGGTAGTGGGCGCTGCGGTCGGGTTCCACGCATTATTTTTTTTAGGTTATCTCCGAAACCGATCATCAGATTTGCATAAAAATGTGTATATAGAGGTTCCCGGATAAGGTGAGTTTTTATGATTTATCTACTCGTTCTATCTTGAACATCAGAGGGCGCTGTAGTACAAATATTTTAAAAAACGAAAAACTCAAGCCGTTCGTCCGATTTGCATGTAAATTGGTATACTGTAGTTTTCTGATACGGTGAGTGTTTGGGACTTATCATTTTTGTGCTATCTTGAACACCAGAGGGCGCTGTGGTACAAATCTCTTAAGAAATTGTGAAAAATTCCGAAACCGCTTAACGGATTTGGATGAAAATTTTTATAGCGGGATTTTCGTGTTCGGCGAAGGCTCTGGAGCTGTCTGTTTGCTCTGTCTCGCAAACTAGAGGGCGCTGTTGTAGAATTTGTACGTGTGTATGTTATTAAACTGTTCCTAAACGGCTGCACCGATTTCCATGAAAATTTTTGTGTGTATTTGAGTGGATCCCTGGATGGTTCAGATTCACAATTTGACCCGGTAGGTGGCGCTGCGATCGGGTTCCAGGCATTTTTTTATAGTTTATCTCCGAAACCGTTCATCCGATTTGCATGCAAAATTTGTGTGAAGAGGTTTTCGCGTACAGTAAGTTTTTATGAGTTACCTACTCTGTTCTATTTTGAGCACCAGAGGGCGCTGTAGTACAAATATTTCAAAAAACGTCGAAAACTTTTTTCCGATTTACATGAAAATTGGTATATATTGGTTTTTTGATACGGTGAGTGTTTTGGACTTATCTTTCTGCTCTATTTCGAACACCAGAGGGCGCTATAGTATAAATCTCTTAAGAAATTGTAAGAAACTCCAAAACCGCTCATCCTAGATGATTTAGATGGAAATTTTTTTTGTACGGCATGGGTTCTGGGACTATATTTTTTGCTCAGTGTTGAAAACTAGAGAGCGCTTTTGATGAAACTTTTTATGTGTTTCAGTGGATCCCTGGCTGGTTCAGATTCACAATTGAACCTGGTAGGTGGCACTGCGATCGCGTTCCAGGAATTTTTTTTTATAGTCTAAATAAATCACACACACGCACACACAAATCACGATTCCCCTGACTTTTTCTCATAATTTTCAGATGCTCATATCGCTGAAGTTACCTCTGAAGTTACCTTGTGAAAAGTTTGTAAAAAACTCCCGAGTTATGCCGGGTATTCAGATAGTCTAAAATAAAATCCACTGATCGCGTCATATCTCTGTACTGATGAAGCAATGAGAGAATGTTAAATCTATCTTGCAACATCGGGCTTCTTAAATAAGTTTTGAGTCGGCGAAGTACTAAAAATGTTCGCTCATTTTCACACGAAGTGACTGGAAGAGTTACAAGAATGATTGGTAAATTAAACATATTAGAGAATATTTCTTTATTGCACTGTTCTAAGGCGTCAAACACAGTCTTTCTTCGTCGTTTGTTATACCAAACGTTATACCAAACATTCAGTTTAATTTTTTAAATCATCAGAATCTCCTTCCAAATCATCTTGATAAAATCCAATTACTTTTTCAAAAGCTCCTAAAGCGCCAAATCCAGCGATTTTGTAGCGTCAGGAAAGAGTAGATCTGTTCCCGTACTCTAAAGTTATAGTCCAATTTACCAGTTTTGCAGATTTTAGTCCGAGAAGCGTTCCCGTACTTAAGAAAATGGTAAAAAAGAGTACAATTAAAGTTAAAAATGTCCCCTCCCTGTCAAAAGTTGCAAGATTTAGTCCGAGAAATTTCTTCTGGCAAAAATGGTAAACGGGTCAAACTGCTTAAAATAAGCTGCTCACAAATAAATTACAAAATATCAAAAGTTCTTTGAAAGAAATAAGAACTATTAGAATGGAATTATTTTGGATAGAAGAATGATAAATTGTGTAAAAACTTAATATAAACGTAATTTTGATAGTTTGATAATTTCGACATTGTTAAAAATCTCTAGTGTGCCGTCTGCGCTGCCGATGCCTCACATCAAGCCAGCAACGACTTTATTTGACAGTTTACACAATTTTAGTCCGAAAAGAGTTCCCGTACTTTTTTGTGGTTTGCTCTACTTTTGAGAGATTTTTTTCTAACTCTCACGCCTTTGACAGTTTTACCATTTTTAGTCCAAAAATTACGGGAACGGACCTAGTTAGTGTTTGAACACTATAAGAATCTCTCCATATTTTTAAAATCTAACTCTTAGGCTTAAGATAAATCAAACGCTTGTCAAAAAATTCTGACAGAGAGAGAGTCAACTGTTGATTAGTGCCAAATCAATTTTTATTTTGTTGGCTTTATGCTTAGAGTATAATATAGAAATTCTGTACAATATTATATTGTGAAGTAACAAATTGAATGTGTGATAATTTAATAATAAAGTATTAGTACTTCAACCACAGCGACGTGTTATGACGAACTTATTGGAAAGCTCTATCTAGGGAACTAAACGCCTTTTCACCCCAGTTGGTCATTCAATGGGTGGCGTCATTGCAGTGTTGTTTTCCCATAGTTTATGCACTTTTATATTAAATAGTCGTATACCATATTATTTTTATTTTACCATATTACTCGTAAACCATACACAAATTTTACAAACTTCGTTTTTCTAATGGGTTTTGCTTAAAATTAAACATCACCTGTTTTTGACAGATCTTGGGACATTTTTGGTGAGAGAGATACGCTACCAAATCGAAAGAGAAAGTACGGTGTCACTTTGTTTCTCACACCATGATCAAATCGAAGAATTGTCAACAATACCCCAAGTGGTCCGAATTACAGCTAAAAATTTAAACACATGTATTCTGAACGAATAAAACATGGATAGTTTAAAAGATAACGGTTCAACGACAATAGATTTGAAATTTATATTTTGGGTTTTCATTCTTTTGATAAAAATTTGTGATTACTTTTCATGTGAGTCACTTTAATTGTATCCTATTTTTATTTTGCAACGATAATTTTGGGGGGCTTAAGCCCCAAAATTTCCCCTTTGGTTGCGCTACTGAAGATCATTTATGCATGTAAGAGTCGATGATTTTAGCAAACATGTTTTTTTATATAATTCTAAAGCATCTTGCAGGACAAAACATTTGCAACATTTTGCCTCCTAACATCTTCATTTTACTTTTATATGTGTGTCATGCTATAACTTGTGTGTATCTTTTTTATAGGCCGATGGTCACTCCATTTTAACCTTCCAATTTTCTTACCTTTGCGTAAGATTTTTCGTGTACCATTGGGTGTTTGCAATGCCAATCATCCATAAAACGGGTTTCTGATGTGTTTTTGTATTGCTCCGAAAAAAGGCTAACATGCTACTACTCAAACGCAAATTCAATTACAAATATAAAAATAACTGTAAAAATAAAACTCACATAAAAAGTCAATAAAATCTCTTCCAGCCTCTAGGGTACAGGCAATTTGACAGTTCATCTATTGACAAGACGGTCACTCGTGCGTGCTGGTCACTGTTGATTAACCAACATGAATTGGCCAACTTCGAATTTATATTCACCGATGACCCTTATATTAGCTCATACTTAAGGGTGTCTGCGGTATTGCTATTGGTGAGGGTAGAAAATGATATTTAACCCAGAAACATTTGAAGGAATGTTTGTCCTTTTATATACTTTTTTCCTGTGATTGGGATAATTTTTAAAAATTATGTGAATAATTGTACAATACATTTGAAGTGCAATATAATACAATAAGATAATAAGCAAACATTAGGTAATCTTATAGATTGCTTATAACTAAACCACCCAAGTCATTTAAGTACACCAACATTATACATATAGTTTTCATGAATAATTTTATCCAAATCCACTATGTATGTTGGATAGTATTACTCACATGTATTTTTATCTTCAAGTTTTTGATGAAATAAAAATCTTTTTTACATTTGAAGAAAAACTGTTGTGATTTAAAAAGTAAAGTGATTAAAAAAGTGTTTAAGAAATTAAGATCAGCCTTCTTAAAGGTAATATTCTAGTCTAGAGGGAACAATTTTATGCGTTTTTTAGAATTCAATAAAAAAAAAAAACTGAATATATATGTTTGTATAAGTAATAATGAAAACACTTTATTATATTTTTTCATAACCTATTTTATAATTACATCGAGCGTCTGCTCAGTTTTAATGTGAGTTTTTAACTGGCTTAAAAACTAACTTAATATCAGCGTTCGAAAGAATCTTTTAGAGGAGAACCAAAGTAATGCAAACTTAGCATATTACGCCATAGCGACTTGCAGTTATTGGGTAACAAGGGGCGAACCTTCACATGGCTACGTGTCTGACCGCCTCAACCTGGCGAGGCCAGCATTATCCATGTCGAAATCGTCTCAAGCCATCCAGGAAATGCGATGGAAAGGGCAAGGCTGCTCTAAACAAGCACACTGTGATATCTACTACAGCTGCCATGCGGAGAGGCGCGAATTTGGATGTGGATTCGAGTAGATACAATATGTTGGTTCTGGCCCAGGAGGAGCGAAGGAGCAAGCCGATGACGTCACGCCCGCACCCCAGCGCCATCTAGTGGGGGGGCTTTTTGCTCAAATGTGCAAAGGTGTATGTCTTTGCTAAAATCTATTATGGTGTATGTCTTTGCTAAAAGCTATTATGGTGTATGTCTTTGCTAAAATGTATTAAAAGTAGGCAAGTTTGGTGTATGTCTTTGCTGTAAGCTTTTAAAAATTGGCAAGTTTGGTGTATGTCTTTGCTTTATTTATACTTTTAAATTAGCAAGTTTGGTGTATGTCTTTGCTGTAAGCTTTTAAAAATTGGCAAGTTTGGTGTATGTCTTTGCTTTATTTATACTTTTAAATTGGGAAGTTTGATGTATGTCTTTGCTTTTAAGCGTTCATCATAATTTTATACACTAAAAGTAGGCAAGTTTGGTGTATGTCTTTGCTGTAAGCTTTTAAAAATTGGCAAGTTTGGTGTATGTCTTTGCTTTATTAATACTTTTAAATTGGGAAGTTTGATGTATGTCTTTGCTTTAAACTTTTTAAAATTAACAAGTTTGGGGTATTTCTTTGCTTTAAGCGTTGGTCATAATTTTATACGCTACATTATCGGTAGTGGTAGTCAAGCGAGTTCTTATCAGTGTTTGCATGTTTTGTTTTTTTCTTAACCCTCGCATTAGTTATAGCAATGACTCAAAAAATAAATATATATTTATAAGACTTCTAACGTAGACTGCGTGGTGGCATACTTATCAGAGTTCGCATGAGTAAACGAAATACATAGCAACCAGGAAGAGTCAGGAAGTTTCTAGAAGCTTCGAGATATAGAAAAACTTCGAGAACATTTTAGAAGCTGACTTATGTCATTGTATGCCGAAGCGAATGGTGTGAGAGAGAAAGGAAGAGAGAGAAGTTGATAGTAAGAGAGAGAAAGGGAGATAGCAAATAGCGCGATCCTATACAAATAATACTTCAGAATCAACCTAACCTTAGCCAATGCCAAGAAGAGACAGGAAGTTTCTAGAAGCTTCGAGATGCAGAAACGTCGAGAACATTTTAGAAGTCGACTTATGTTATTGTATGCCGATGACGTCACCCATACCCATCCTGGTACGGATTTTAATTTTATTTAATTTCAATTTCAATACTAATTTCAAGGTTAAAGTGATAAGAGCCAAGCTTCATAGTAAGCGCACTCATAACCCGCAAGTTCAAGATAAGGCAGCAATGTACAAGTTCAAACATGTTTTTTTTTGTGTTACTTCTAAAATAAATAAACAATTTTTGCGGTCAAGTGCAAGGGCAAAAAAAGAAGATAAGAATTAAAAGTTGATATGTCAAAAACTAAGCTAAGCTAACCTAAGCTAATATAAGCTAAGGCTGCGTTCATAGTGAACGCCCATAATCGGCTGCTTTTTTATAATGATTCTTGTTGTTGTTGTTCTTACTGTTGCTATTGTTGTTCTTACTGATGTTGTTGTTGTTGTTGTTGTTGTTCTTGTTCTTGTTGTTCTTACTGTTGTTGTTGTTGTTGTTCTTACTCTTGTTGTTGTTGTGGTTGTTGTTGTTGATGAGGCTGTTTTACTAATAAAAATAGGCAATCTAAAGTTACTAAATAAATAGCTAAACTTCTTTAATTACACTACATTTTGAGCCCAATTTGATCACATCTGTTGATAACCAAGATAAGCTATGGAAGCTACGTCCAATTACGGATCATCTCAAGTCAAATATGTTGAAGAACTATCCCAACACAACATTTATCTTACGATGACAATGGACGACACGGTTGCAAGCAGTTTTTTTTTAAAGGTAAACCAATCAGCCAAACGGTTACATGTTAAATTTTGACATATATCAAGGCAAGAACCCACGTTGTACCAATCCATATGATGAACGATTCGGAAAATGTGCAGCACCACTTATAACTATGATCGATGACTTTCAGATGATTTGAAATGCCTTATTGAATATTTCATTCATATTGAATTATTGTTTGATTGATTATCGATATTGTGATTGATTGATTGATTGATTGATTATCGATCAGTTTAAGCAGGTAGCTGTAGAACAGCACAGATCAGTTTTAGCAGTTAGCTGTTGAACAGTACAGACCATTTTAGCCGGTAGCTGTTGAACAGTACAGACCATTTTAGCTGGTAGATGTAGAACAGTACAGACCATTTTAGCCGGTAGCTGTAGAACAGTACAGACCAGTTTTAGCAGTTATCTGCTAAACTGGTCTGTACTGATCAACAGCAACTGCTAAAACTGGTCTGTACTGTTCTATAGCTACCGGCTAAAATGGTCTGTACTGTTCTACATCTACCAGCTAAAATGGTCTGTACTGTTCAACAGCTACCGGCTAAAATGGTCTGTACTGTTCAACAGCTAACTGCTAAAACTGATCTGTGCTGTTCTACAGCTACCTGCTTAAACTGATCGATAATCAATCAATCAATCAATCAATCACAATATCGATAATCAATCAAACAATAATTCAATATGAATGAAATATTCAATAAGGCATTTCAAATCATCTGAAAGTCATCGATCATAGTTATAAGTGGTGCTGCACATTTTCCGAATCGTTCATCATATGGATTGGTACAACGTGGGTTCTTGCCTTGATATATGTCAAAATTTAACATGTAACCGTTTGGCTGATTGGTTTACCTTTAAAAAAAAAACTGCTTGCAACCGTGTCGTCCATTGTCATCGTAAGATAAATGTTGTTGGGCTCAAAATGTAGTGTAATTAAAGAAGTTTAGCTATTTATTTAGTAACTTTAGATTGCCTATTTTTATTAGTAAAACAGCCTCATCAACAACAACAACCACAACAACAACAAGAGTAAGAACAACAACAACAACAACAACAACAGTAAGAACAACAAGAACAAGAACAACAACAACAACAACAACAACAACAACATCAGTAAGAACAACAATAGCAACAGTAAGAACAACAACAACAAGAATCATTATAAAAAAGCAGCCGATTATGGGCGTTCACTATGAACGCAGCCTTAGCTTATATTAGCTTAGGTTAGCTTAGCTTAGTTTTTGACATATCAACTTTTAATTCTTATCTTCTTTTTTTGCCCTTGCACTTGACCGCAAAAATTGTTTATTTATTTTAGAAGTAACACAAAAAAAAACATGTTTGAACTTTACATTGCTGCCTTATCTTGAACTTGCGGGTTATGAGTGCGCTTACTATGAAGCTTGGCTCTTATCACTTTAACCTTGAAATTAGTATTGAAATTGAAATTAAATAAAATTAAAATCCGTACCAGGATGGGTATGGGTGACGTCATCGGCATACAATAACATAAGTCGACTTCTAAAATGTTCTCGACGTTTCTGCATCTCGAAGCTTCTAGAAACTTCCTGTCTCTTCTTGGCATTGGCCAAGGTTAGGTTGATTCTGAAGTATTATTTGTATAGGATCGCGCTATTTGCTATCTCCCTTTCTCTCTCTTACTATCAACTTCTCTCTCTTCCTTTCTCTCTCACACCATTCGCTTCGGCATACAATGACATAAGTCAGCTTCTAAAATGTTCTCGAAGTTTTTCTATATCTCGAAGCTTCTAGAAACTTCCTGACTCTTCCTGGTTGCTATGTATTTCGTTTACTCATGCGAACTCTGATAAGTATGCCACCACGCAGTCTACGTTAGAAGTCTTATAAATATATATTTATTTTTTGAGTCATTGCTATAACTAATGCGAGGGTTAAGAAAAAAACAAAACATGCAAACACTGATAAGAACTCGCTTGACTACCACTACCGATAATGTAGCGTATAAAATTATGACCAACGCTTAAAGCAAAGAAATACCCCAAACTTGTTAATTTTAAAAAGTTTAAAGCAAAGACATACATCAAACTTCCCAATTTAAAAGTATAAATAAAGCAAAGACATACACCAAACTTGCCAATTTTTAAAAGCTTACAGCAAAGACATACACCAAACTTGCCTACTTTTAGTGTATAAAATTATGATCAACGCTTAAAAGCAAAGACATACATCAAACTTCCCAATTTAAAAGTATAAATAAAGCAAAGACATACACCAAACTTGCCAATTTTTAAAAGCTTACAGCAAAGACATACACCAAACTTGCTAATTTAAAAGTATAAATAAAGCAAAGACATACACCAAACTTGCCAATTTTTAAAAGCTTACAGCAAAGACATACACCAAACTTGCCTACTTTTAATACATTTTAGCAAAGACATACACCATAATAGCTTTTAGCAAAGACATACACCTTTGCACATTTGAGCAAAAAGCCCCCCCACTAGATGGCGCTGGGGTGCGGGCGTGACGTCATCGGCTTGCTCCTTCGCTCCTCCTGGGCCAGAACCAACATATTGTATCTACTGATTCGTTGTAAGCCGGAAACTACGCCACCTTGTTTCCCGGTTCACACCTGTGAACGAAAGATTGGCCACGATCCGCATCAAGGCAAAATTTTTCTCCATCAGCCTTATTTGCGCGCACGCCCCGACGGAGGAAAAGGACAAAGCCGCCAAAGACGCTTTCTACGCTAGTCTTGAGGACGTATACGACCACTTTCCGGTCCATGACGTGAAAATAGTCCTCGGCGATTTTATTGCGAAAGTCGGAAGGGAAGGCATCTTTGGCCCCACTGTCGGTCAGTTCAGTCTTCATGAGACCTCCACCAACAACGGTCTAAGACTGATCCACTTCGCCGCGGCGCGAAACATGGTAGTTAATAGCACCAGATTTAAGCACCTCGACATCCACAAGGCCACCTGGCTGTCCCCGGATCAAAAAAAGCGAAACCAAATTGATCATGTTGTAATCGACGGAAGGCATGCCTCTAGTGTTCTAGATGTGCGTACATTTTGGGGGGTCAACATTGACTCCGACCATTATCTTGTTGCAGCCAAGATCCGCATGCGATTATGCAATGCGAAGAACATACGCACAGGAATACTAAGAAAGCTAGATGCCGCTAAGCTGCAATTACAACGGACTGCCGAAGCCTACTCCGCTCAACTCTCGGTTAAGCTCAACCAACCAACCCCTCAACCCGACGACGCCGGCGGACTTTGGGCGCATATATCCCCCGCCATGCGCGCTGCCGCTGAAGAAGTCATTGGTTTCCGGCGCCCGCAACCTCGGAACCAATGGTATGGTCAAGAGTGTCGCATCGTGACTGCAGTAAAAACCCCGCATATAGAAAAACGCTGCAGTCAGCTGCAACGCGAGCCGTGCGAGAAAACTACCGCGAAAAGAGGAAGGAAGAGAGGAGCCTTTTCAGACGCAAGAAAAGAGAGCAAAAAAAGCGTGAGCGTAAGGAACTAGAGGTATACCAGGGCAAGAAGGATGCACAAAAATTCTATCAACAGGTTAAGCGTCTAACCCAAGGATTCAAGCCCGGAGCATCCACTTGTAGAGACGAAAATGGAGATCTGAATACGGATACACAGTGTGTGCTGAGATTGTGGAGACGGCACTTCTCCAATTTACTTACTGGCGACGATTCCACCAATGCCGCCCATGGAGAGCGCAGTTCAGAGCCACTAATCAACGATGACGGAGTGGAAGTACCACCACCTAGCCATGAATAGGTTCGAGTTGCTATCCAACGACTCAAAAACAATAAAGCAGCGGGTGCTGACGGCCTGTCAGCTGAATTGTTTAAAACCGGCGGCGATGAATTGATAAGGCGCATGCATCAGATCATCAGCAAAATATGGCTAGAAGAAAGCATGGCCGACGATTGGAACCTCAGCGTACTGTGCCCTATACTTAAGAAAGGAGACCTAACAATCTGCGCAAGTTATAGAGGTATCAGTCTTATTTCAATCGCATATAAGGTTTTCTCAAGCGTACTGTGTCAAAGATTAAAGCCGATTACAAAAACACTGATTGGACCTTATCAGTGTGGCTTTCGACCTGGTAAGTCCACCATAGACCAGAGTTTCACGCTACAACAAATCCTGGAGAAAACCCAAGAAAATCAAATTGACACACACCATCTCTTTGTCGATTTTAAAGCTGCGTTCGATAGCCCAAGAAGGGATTGCCTATACGCAACAATGTCTGAGTTCGGTATACCTGCAAAGTTGATAAGACTTTGCAGAATGACGTTGAGCAACACACGCAGCTCCGTCAAGGTAGGAAATGACCTCTCCGAAACCTTCAATACCGAAAGAGGTTTCAGGCAAGGCGATCCACTGTCTGGCGATCTCTTTAACATCATCATGGAGGGGATCGTACGAAAGGCTGCTGTGCATCGTAATGGCACCATTTTCTACAAATGCGTCCAGCTCCTTGCGTACGCTGATGATATTGATATTGTCGGCAGAACCAAGAGAGATGTTACCGCTGCTTTCGCCGCTATCGAAAAGGAATCAGCAAAAGTGGGTTTGACGATAAATGAGGGCAAAACAAAGTATATGCTGTCTACAAACAAGGAAGCGCGGCGTTTAGACTCCCACGTTTCATCCGGCAGCTATAACTTTGAAGTAGTCAAGGAGTTCGTATACCTTGGCACCGCCATTAATACCAAAAATGAAATCAGCCTGGAGATAAAGCAAAGAACAATAATTGCTAATAGGTGCTACTACGGGCTCAGTAAGCAACTAAGTTCCAGAGCCCTCTCTGGATCGACAAAACTAACACTCTACAAGACGCTCGTTCTACCTGTGCTGCTTTATGGCGCTGAGGCATGGGTAGTTTCGCAAACTGACGCAGCCGCTCTGGGGGTGTTCGAGAGAAAAGTTCTTCGCAAAATCTTCGGTCCTGTTCGAGTCGGCGATGACTATCGCTTCCGAATGAACCACGAGCTGTATGAGCTCTACGATGACATTGACGTAGTTCGGCGTATAACTGTGCAGCGACTACGCTGGCTAGATTATGTCCATCGTATGAACGACGAAGCTCCAGCGAAAAAGGTGCTCGAGGCGAGGGTCTCTGGTCAACGACGACGAGGGACACCATGCCTCCGATGGATGGACCAGGCTGAGGAAGCCCTAACCGCACTTGGTGTATCCGATTGGAGAAGGCGCGCGCAAAGCAGAGGCGGCTCGCGAGAGCTGATGAGGTCGGCTGAAACCCGGACACGGGTTGTTACGACCACCAAATTAAGTAAGACTTGCAGTTATTGCTGCAATCGCTTGACTCAGCAACAGATGTGTGTCAGCGGGTTGTTGACACCTTGGCTGTTGCGAAAGCGCGCAATGAAGAAATGTTTTATTTAAATAAATGAACACTTCAGCTATTGCGAAATCGCGTAAATAGGAAATGTTGCGGAAAATATTAATATTTTCCGTACAAATGTTTGGGTCGTTAACTCTTCCCCCTCTAAAGAATTCAGTGTCCTCACTGTTTTGTGCTATGGTCTTTGACTCTGAGCTGCAACAGGCTGTATAGCGATTTCGTCTTGTCTCGTGTCTGGTTTGGTTTTATCTGCTTTGTCAGTTATTGTTGATATTTTAATTGATCTGTTTTGTCTTTGGAAGAATGCTTTTAAGAAGACAAGAATCAGTAAAAACAATCCAATTCCGCTCAAGCTAAAAACACTTGTCTTGTAGTTCGCATCTAGAGTCATAATTTCTTTTGTATTAACACTGTGTAATTCTTTGAGCATTTTAAGTGATATAATTTTGCTGTAATGTTTCCTGGTTGGATTATAGCAGGCAAAGGCTTAGCCATAGAAAATTGTTTGTTTTAGTAAGCCCGTTGGTCAGCTTTGATGATAACATCATGAAATCTTATTAAATATGTTCCTTTCAAATCGATTGGCTTTTGAACTATCTCTATCGAGCCATTATAGTAGTTGAAAAGTAGAATACCCGGAGTAATTTCCTCTACTGAAGATATTTGCTGAGCATTAGTCATGGTACAGACAGAAGGTTGACCATGAAGAAGGTTTGGCAAGCATTGGCTATTTCTTATATTATTAAGGTTTCCTCTTTACACATTGATAAATCATTTAAAGTTTTACATTTACTTGCCATCTCTAGAAATTAATTTTTGCATACAATTACAGTATTGTGTGAAGTTTTTATAATTGAATTCTTTTTTTTTTATGCTTTTTACAATAAGTTTTTTACAATTTTCTTCATTTGTTTTTGGAAGCTTATAATATAAATGAATGTTTTTTTTTTTAATTTGAATCAATTTTTACTTCTCCGTATTCCATAGCTTCAATTAAATTTATATAAGGCATGTTTTCTTTTTCAAAGAATTCTTTAGTTATTCTTAACTCTAAGTCTGATAGTATAAATGAATTAATAATTCCTGCTTTCGACCACTGAATAGCATAATCTACGTTAATAAGTTCTTCTTTAACAACTTTAAGCTTCATTTTTAATAAATTTGTTACATCTTTCCTAACTTGGTCGATTGATTTAACAACATCCACTACTGTATTAGTTCTACTGATTTATTCATTGATTCTTTTCTCCATTAATCTATTTATAACAACTTGTTTATTGTTTTTTTCCAGAACATCATTTATTTTGTCTGAAACAATTTTGAAATCGTCATGGTCTGGGGTACCAGTAATCCATTTAAATACAGTACCCAACGCGTTAATTGATCTTTTACTTCTTACCGGATTTAATCTATATAAGATGCTTTCTATTTGTTGAATTTCGTGAGTCAGGACTGGATAGTTGTCGTCTTCTTTTGTAACGTCTTCCGTTAATGTTCTTTTTATTTTGTCCAGTATTGGTTCATATTGTTTTAAATTGATTACGTGAATTATCTTGAAGGTTGAGTTCTGCAGTTTAGCTATTCCAGTTTCAGTGGTGACTATCTGAGCATTAGTGTAGTCCAATATCTGTACTTCGCCATGACAAAGGGAGGCAAGAATTCTGGTAAGGAAGTTTTAAGATTTTATATGGCTTTTATGAACTATTCTTTTAGTTTGAGTTAGTACTGTATTTCCCTGATCCTCTTTGACTATCCCTTTCTGATATCGAGGAGATAACTTGTTTCCGAGTTTTTTATTTATTTTTACGTAAACAGTGTCTCCTTCTTGAAATTTCTTAAAATCCCTTCTGTTTTGATTATGAAATTTTAAGTCCTTTTGTTATTTTTCTTTTATATTTCTTAGAATTTCTAATCTATCGCGATCCAGTTGCATTGGATCAGTAGTTACTGTTTTGCAAAAAAAGACTTGTACAGGTTTTCTGTTTATGGTTGAGTGAATCGAATAATTGTACTTAAAAATAGATCTATCTAGTAAATCATAAAATGAATAGTGAATTTTTTCCGCTTTAACGCAACGAATGATTTCCGATAATGTCGAGTGGAAACGTTCCACTTGTCCGTTTACCGTACTCATGTATGGTGGCGCTCTAAACACTTCTATATTGTATTGGTTTTGTAATATGTGGGCTAAGAGGGTGGAATTTAGAGATTTTTCGTTATCTAGCACTAATTTTTCAGGAATATCGAAACACACTAGCATCTCACGCAGTGGATCTTTGATGTCCTGTGTTGCTCTTGACTTAGCAATCCTTGCTAATGCGTACTTTGAGAACTTGTCGATTGCAGTTAAAATTACCTTTTTATTTGTGTGGTAAGTATCGATATGAACGATATGGCCTGGGTACATGGGAATAGGTGTAGCTTTTAATACAGTTCTGTTTGGGTGTCTTTCATACTTATTGATTTTACATATCTTGCATTGTTTTACCATTTTGGTGATTTTTGCACTCATTTGTGGAAAATAAAAACTTTATAATAATTGGGTTTTGTTTCTCGTGCGTTTCTATGAGCACGATTGTGTTGGCTGAGAATCTCGTTTTCTTGATCAGTTTCATTTGTTAGATCTTTTACCATTTTGCGCAAGTAACGCACTTTATATTGAAAGAAATGGAGGGAGTATAATTCCTGAATTTTACCGAGTATGCTATCCTCGGTTTGTAAAGCGTTTATAACTGAAGGATTTAGGTATTTTTTTTTAAAATGCTTACTAGGTTATGGTTTTTGTATTCTGTTTCTATTATTTAGTGACGATGATATGAGGGGAATGGTGTACTGAATTCATAGGAGGCACGTTCTCCTTTTGTTATAATTAATTGATTTTTAAAGACATTAATGGGGACATCTGTAAAGGCTATCAGGTTTTCGGATGAACTTTTATTGCTATGTTGTGTGGCGGTCATAGAGTTAACTTCGATGTCTTGTCTAGATAAAGCGTCCGCAACTACGTTCGAGCTTCCTGGTTTGTACTTTATTTCATGATTATACTGTTCGAGTATGGCTTTTCATCTCTTGAGTATTCGTGATCTTATTGCTCAGCGCGTATGTAAGTGGCTGATGATCCGTGTAAATTTTAATGGATGCTGATCCATAGAGGTAATTTATCAGTGACTTTAGAGCCCATACTATAGCGAGCATTTCTTTCTCGTTAGTAGCATAGTGCTCTTCTGCTTTATTTTTATCTAATTTGACGAATCAGTTGTAAGGTAAAAATCTTTTTTGTAATCTGGGTATTGCAACATGACTTCATTTGATGTGAGTGAATTTTTTATTTTATCAAAGGCTTCGGTAGCTTCAGAACTAAGGGTAATTTGGGTTTTCGCATAATCTCTTATAAATCTTCTATAAAACCCGGACATACCTAGAAATGATCATAAATCCTTAAGAGTTTTTGGATAAGGAAATTTTTGGATTGTTTCTACTTTCTTCGGATTTGTTTTAATTCCTTTTGAGGACACAATAAATCCTAAGTATTCAACTTCATGTTTAAGGAAGTCGCATTTATCCAGTTAGACTTTTATATCAGCCTTTTCTAATGTCTCAAACACTTTTCAATGTTTTGCAAATTAATTTCCTTATCTTCCCCCAAGATAATTATGTCGTCTATGTAAACGTAGCAACATTTTCCTATAAGGTCTCTTAGAATATTATCTAAAGTACTCTGGAAGATTGCTGGAGCGTTTTTTAATCCGAACGGGAGTCGAGTAAATTAATACTTACCGTTGTTTACAGAGAATGCGGTCTTAGGGATATCTTTTTCATTGAGCGGGATCTGATGAAACCCACTCTTAAGGTCTAGAATTGTAAAAAATTTTTGACTTCGCATTTGGGCTAAAACTTCGTTTATCTCTGGAATCGGGTATTTATCCGCTGTGGTCACTGAATTAAGTTTTCTATAGTCCACTACCATACGGAACTTCTTTTCGTTGGAAGCATCGCATTTTTTTGGGACAACCCATATTGGTGAGTTGTATGGCGATTCTGAATGTCTGATAATTCCTTGGCTAAGTAAGTTTTTTATCTGTTTCTCCACTTCGTCCCTCATTTCCATGGGGTATGGATAATATCTTGAATAAATTGGGTTATCTGTTGTTGTTTTTATATCTGCTTTGATTGTGGTTATGGTTAAGGTGAGCTTCTCATCTGGTTCTATAAATAAATTTGAATATTTTCTGCATAATGTCTGAAGTTGTTCTGCCTGTGATCTGATAAATGACTTGTTCGTATTTCTAATTGGCTTACGGATTGAGAGGTTTGTTGTCGTATATTTACTTTGATGGAATGTTTTATAATCATGAAATCTTTTGCAGTATGAATTACAGCATCTAATGTTTTTAGGCTATCGTTGCCAAGTATACCGTGGAAAGATTTTAAAGGTGGTAAAAGAAAAAATTTAAGTTTTGTATTGATTCCGAAGAGGTTAAGGTTCGTGTGTTGCGTTATTGTAATCTTTCCTCCTACTGAGTCTGCGTTAAACATTTTTTTGCTAGGTAAAGGATTTTTGACCAAGGATGGTTGAATGTAGTTCTTGTTTGAACCAGTATCTATTCAGAAATTTAAGATTTTTCCTTCCTTTGTCTTACATGGAAAGTAAGGCAAGGAGGACTGTGTTAGTCTAAAAAATGAATGACTGAAAAATTGTTTTCGTTCTTTCGTATCGGGCTCAGAATATTTGTCCAGGTACTCGTCTAAATGTTCTAGTTCTGGATCTTGTATGGTTATTTGGGAGTAATATTCCTCAATTTCCTTTTGTTCTTCATTAGGATTTAAGCCACCGAGTTGGTTTATTCTCTGAAGTTTCTGTGGTGGAAGGTTAATTTGGTTTGATATTGGAGCTGGCCTTCTAAATGTTTGTCTGTTGTCTTGAGGTCTATTTGCGTAATTAAGCGCTCTTGTTTGTAGCGAACTGTCTATCTCCATGGGTATAGGTGGCTTATTTTGAAAAGGTCTGAGTGGTGGAGTGAAATATTGTGGGTTTGGTGGGATAAGTCTATTATTGTTATATGATGGCCTTTAAAGTTTGTTGATTTGCTGGAGTTAAATTATTAAAATTATATTGTCTAGGGGGTGGTGTAGGATGCTATTGGTTTCCATAATAAAAACGTGTTTGTTGTGTTGTTTGGAAATTAGGTCTTTGGAGGTTTTGTGAAAAATGTGCTAAATGTGGATAAAATGAAGTTTGTTCGACGTGGTTATTAGTATTTCTTTTAGGTATGGGTGGTACTGCAAATTTGTTGGAATTGAATGCTTGTTGTGTACGAAAAATTTGATTTTCCATTTTCTGACACAAGTAAAGAGCTTGCGGAAGATCAGTTGGCTCACGCATTTCTAAGAGTATTGCCAAGTCGCCTCTAAGGCCTCTGACAAAGGTATCTAATGCCTTGTCACCTATAATACCTATAATACCTATAATACCTATAATACCTATAATACCAGAGCCTATGCACAGCTTGACTAATAGCGGCTTCCATTTCTGGATTAAGTGTTCTTGGGTTATCAGTTGGATTAGGGGGTTGGTTAATCACCGGTGGTCTTATTAAATTGTTTGGATTCATGATTGCCGAAGGTTTTGTTGAAGAGCAAAGGCAATTAAACAGATTTGCGGATCCCTAACCCAAAATTCAACTTAAAAATTTATATGAACAATTTAAACAAATTTATTGATGTTTTGGAAAGTGGGTTTGATCTTAAATTTTCCTTACGTTTATTTGTTGTTTTTGATAATTTTCCTTGGAGTTATATTCACATGATTTACAATTAAATGATGAATCGTAACAGCATGGTGAGATAGTTCCTTTTTTTTTGTCCTTTAGATCGATGACTCAGGCCTCAACTCGATGCTTTTCTGTTACGTCGCGGTTATCTTCAACTGAAGCTTACTGCTAGATGAACGTTGTACTTCTGAGTGGTTGTTTGTTATTCTAACACACTACTTGAGGGTGTTAATTTTCCGTTGGCCGCCAGTTATAATGAAAACACTTTATTATATTTTTTTCATAACCTTTTTTATTATTACATCGAGCGTCTGCTCGGTTTTAATGTGAGTTTATAACTGGCTTAAAAACTAACTTAATATCAGCGTACGAAAGAATCTTTTAGAGGAGAACCAAAGTAATGCAAACTTAGCATATTACGTCATAGCGGCTTGAAGTTACTGCTGCAATCGCTTGACTCGGGCAACAGATGTGTGTCAGCGGGTTGTTGACACTTTGGCTGTTGCGAAAGCGCGCAATGAAGAATTGTTTTATATAAATAAATGAACACTTCAGCTATTGCAAAATCGCGTATTAGGAAATGTTGCGGAAAATATTAATATTTTCCGTAGAAATGTTTGGGTCGTTAACTTATAGCATGTTTATTAATATTTCAATAATTCACAAAAAAAAATTATACAAAAAAAAAATTAAAACTTGAAAAAATTAAAGCCTGGTAGAGTGAGGGGTCCAAAAAAGGGTGCCTCCATCTTGACACGATTTTTCAGTCATCTGAAAAAGAATTGTTAGTTAGAAAGAATGTCGCATTATCCCGGACTATGGAAAGAAAAAAAAATTTTTTCGCGAAATGTTTAGAATTTTTTTTAAATATTAAAAAAAAATTTTTACATATGTAATTCAAGTCCTCATAGTCGGATATATAAAAAAGGCCCACAACAAATTTTAAGATAATAGGTACAGTAGACCTTGAGGTATCATGTCAAACGTGTTGGAAAAAAGTAATTTCGAAAAAACGCGTTTAAAGATTTGAGCAAAGTTACAGGCAGTCAAAGTCATATAAACGGGCGCTATATTTACATTTCGTTAATCGGTGGTTCCTGCTCCATTTATTGGGCATTCTTCTTCTTCTTCAAAATAATTATTTTCCGCAGTTCTTTCTACTAAACTATCGATTCTATCTTCCTTACAAGCACCAGAAGCTCGTACTTCTAAACGACGCATACTTGAGCTGCTTGTATGAGAGGGTTGGCCAAAACTCCAAATCTTAATGTATCTTAACATAATGAAATTACTCATATGAAGATATCATAAAGGGGCGTGGTACCTCCCATGCAACAGGTTGTAAAATTTTGAAATATTTCTAATCGTTTTCAGAATAAAACAACGAAAGCAATTATCGTTACATTTATTATGTCAAGTGCATAAATAAGTTTGGTCAGGATTAAGCAAACAAGAGTGCAACCTTCCATAAGTAGGTACGATATGGCGGTACTAACTCAGGGAGCAAGAAATCTGATGACGTCAGAACGTGTACATATACGTTTTGTGTGTATGTATGTTTTTTTTTTTTTTTTTTTTATTTTATTCGCGAAGGGGGAACCTTCAAAAGGCGCCACCGTGCAGGTGGGAGTGTGCGATTCTTACGCACTAAACCTAACCTCCGCATTGAATCGTCGTCCCTGTAAAAGCCCCGTGGGACCGCCGCAAAGCATGACTTCACGGAGCATGGGAACAGCACTAAGCTGGAAACTGATGGACTTGTGTCCGTATTCTAAAAGATTTGGTCATGGGCTTGTCTATAAACTCAACCTTATCTATTTCGCAAACGCTCAACTCTTCGCAGTTCGTCGATAATCAGTCGTGCTAGGGTGCTAACCACTGACCAGTTAGCTTCATTTCTCAGCATAAGGGTAACCAAGTTTAGATCAGTTACCGTTTCGCCGAGACTGACCGAAGCCTCAAGTCTGGCATTTTGGAACTTGGGGCACTCGAAGAGGACATGGGCCGCGTCTTCTGGTATACTTCCCTCGCAATGGGTACAATAGGGATCTGCTACGTGCTTGTATTTGTGCAGATATGCCCTGAAGCAACCGTGCCCGCTTAAAATCTGCGTAATGTAGAAGTTCATGGAGCCGTGAGTTCTACCAAACCAAGCGGTAATGTTAGGGATGAGCTGATGAGTCCATCGACCCTTAACTGAGCTATCCCAGCGATCCTGCCACTTTAGCAGGCTTCTCTCCCGTGCGAGTCTTTTGCGAACTGTTGGGTTTTCGCTATTGGCTTCGAACAGCGTTTCCTCTACTAGAAGGTCGATAGGTATCGAGCTTGCAAGGACTAATGCTGCATCCTCGGAAACTGTTCTGAAGGCACAGCATACCCTGAGTGCGCCAAGTCTATGCACTGATTCAACACCACGTCGGTATGACTTCGTTCTCATTGCTGTGGCCCACACCGTTGACCCATACATCACGATGGATCGTACTACATTAAGGAGTAGTATCCTGCGCGCCTGTTTGGGGCCTCTCGTATTCGGCATCATTCTCGATAAAGACATGCATGCGTTGGATGCTTTTTATGGGCATACTGGAGATGCTGTTTAAATGTTAATTGGGAGTCAATCATCACGCCAAGGTATTTAATGCATTCCTTTGATTGCACCAGCGTCCCATTAACATTGATGCTTGCAACTTCCATCTTTTTGCGGCTGCTTATGAGCACCGCTTCGGTTTTCTGTTTGGCTAGACAAAGACCTACTGACATAAGCCAGTTATATATAATGCCGATCGCCACACTACTGAGTGCCTCGACTTCTTTAAGATGTTTTGCAGTGGCCGCAACCGCTAGGTCGTCCGCAAAGCCGACGATCTTAACGCCTGTGAGAACTGCGAGTCTAAGGACGTCGTCATACATAACGTTCCACAGCAGGGGCCCTAGGACTGACCCCTGTGGGACACCACCGGAGACGTTATACACCATTATCCCCTCGTCTGTTGCATAGCGTAGTATTTTACCATCGAAGTAGTTCGATAATATCTTAGAGAGGTAGCGTGGAATTTCAAATTTTGTGAGCGCTTTCATTATCGTATCCCAGTTTGCGGAATTAAAGGCATTTCGCACATCCAGCGTTGCCACCAGGCAATACTGCTTTGCCCCCTTCTTCCAGCTAGTGCCTTCGATAGCTTTACTTGCTATGCTTGTAACCAGTTTTATGGCATCGGACGTAGAGTGACTCTTTCGGAAACCAAACTGTTGGCTCGAGAGTCCTCCTCTGGATTGTATTGCTTCTTCGAGGCGGTTGTACAGCAATTTCTCGAAGATCTTGCCTATCGTGTCGAGCAAGCATATAGGTCGGTAGGCTGAGGGATCCTCCAGAGAGCCGCTACCTTTTGGTATTAGCACAAGCTTTTGCGTCTTCCATTGTGCGGGGAATATGCCCTCTGTGAGACAAGCGTTATACAGCTGTACGAAGGCTTGTGTTTGGGCTGCAATGGCCATTTGTAGCGCGCGGTTCGGGATTTTATCTGGCCCTGGGGCCTTCTCGCTATGAACAGCATTGGAGATTTTCATTACCTCTTCTGCGGTTACCATGGAAATGGCTTGCACGTCGCCATGATTAATGACGGGCTGCATCGGTGGTTGCTGAGGGAAGAGCACACTTACAATGCGGCTAAGTATGCGAGGGCACGTGGGTGGTGGTCGTCCGAATGACTTCATCTTTTTCATTACCAGTCTATAGGCGGTACCCCATGGGGTTACGTCTGCTTCGTCGCATAACTGCAAGAAGCACTCGCGCTTCCTCGAACGAATCTTGTGTTTGAGCAGCTTCCTGCGCTCTCTATAGACCTCGCGCAGTTCTTCGAACCTGTCGGTCCCTCTGGCGCGGTAGTAACTTCTTCTGGCTTGGTGGCATTGGCTGCGTGCTTCGGCGATTTCGGCGGTCCACCAGTACACAGGCTCGTGGTGGTGCTTCCTTGGCCTTCGCAACATCATCGCTGCGTCGCAAGATCTTTTCAGCTGCTCTGTTGCTTGCCTAGCCATATTCTGTGCTGAGCCAGTGAGGTGTATGTCAGCCATCATTGCTGTGAGGATACCTTCATCAAGCGTTTCGACCTTGTATGATGGCTCGCTATGGGGGCCTCTGCTCCGCCGGTTGGTTTGCCTTTCCAACGTGTACACGATTGCTTGGTGATCGCTATGCGTGTAGACGTCGCTTACTTGCCACTGTACTTGCGTGCTCAGGTCACAACTGGCAAATGTCAGGTCAATTACTGAGCTGCCATTCGCGTTGGAGAATGTACACTGCGTTCCCGTGTTTAAAAGCACAACCTCTAACGAAGCAAAAGCCTCTAGAATAATGAGCCCTCTTTGGTTCCTTCTCTGGCTTCCCCAGTCTACGGCCCACGCGTTGAAGTCACCAGCAATAACAACTGGACTGATTCCTCTAACATCGTCAACTATTGCGTCGACAGTAACAGCAAACTCTTCTATGGATAGACTTGGTGCAAGGTAGCAGCTTACAATATGTGTGCCCATAACTTCTACACGAACAAAACCATTTGCACGTGTATGCTGCCTCATTAGGAAAGGATGTCTTCCGCAGGACCATATGGCGGCTCTTCCAGAAATGTCTGATGCCCAGACTCCTGGTGCTTTCGCGTTATAAGGCTCACTCAAGATAGCTACATCAGTGCTTAGATCTCGAACGGTTTGCGCTAAAAGATCTTGCGCTGCGCGACCGTTGCTGAGATTCAACTGTAAGAACCTCATCATTTCCTAGGTTTGCTAGCTCCTGAAAACGACGAACATTTCCAGCTTCCGGCACGGTGATTTGTTTCCGAGCATTTCCTTTCTAAGCACAAGAAACAGCTTGTTTCTGCAGAACACTCTTTTGCTTTGTGGCCCTCTTTGCCGAATTTCATACAGCACTTACTTCAGTCTGTGCTGTTGCAAGTTTTCGCCGTGTGACCAAAGTCGAGACACTTAAAGCATCTGGTTGGCGTAACTTTTTCGCGGACTCTGCAAATGACCCAGTCAACTCTGAGCTTGCCAGTCTCTATCAGCTTCCTCGCCTGCAGTGCTGGAAGGCTTATGACCGCTGTTTGCATGCCTGCATAGGCTTTACGGAGTGATTTCACTCTTGCCACCTTTAAGTCGCCGAGCTGCTTTTGGACTGCGCTGCAGACATCTTCCGGTGTTGTAACCTCGTCAAGATCCTTGATCTCGACCTGTGTTTCTTCCGTGAGAGTCCTGGTTTCGGCTTGGCCATTGAAAACCATATCAAATTCTTTCTTCAGCTCCTGGGTTGACTGGGTGGTTGCGCTCTTAAGCTGGATAAGTACTTCACCTTTTTCAGTGCGCCTTACTCTCGAAACGTTTTCGCCGAACTTTTCAAGCGATTTTTCCTGTTTCATCCGCATGATGATATCGCTATATGAAAGCTCATATGTGTGTTTAAGTAAGTGGACGTACCCAGTAGGAATTGGCAGGCCTTCGAAGTGCTACTAGCAGGACTTAAATGCCGTAAACCCTACTCATATCCAAGCTACCCATGGCAGTACAACTATTATAATTTTCATACAAAAACTGGTTCTGCTTATATTTCAGGGTTACTTTTTCGTTAAAAGTAAAAATATATATAGTTCAAAAATACTGAATAATAATCAACGTCATGACTTAGAAATATTCTTATCTGACAAAAATATGTTAAATAAAATAAAATCACAGACTAAATAGGTAGAGGTATGCGTAAAAAGAAATAAAAAAAATTTTTTTAATTGTTTTGGTTTACCTCTTTTTTAAGCCATTCTAAAGGAGTGCTTATAGCAGGCCTCTTTAAAGCAAGGAGAGCGGAACGCCTGGAAAATTTGGCCATTTCATACAAAAAAGAAAGCATACATAAAAAGGATATGAGTGCGGAAGCACTTCGAAATTCATATGAAGGCCTGCTAGTAACGCTTCCAACGCCGATTGGGTACATACATAATTTGTGTGTATGTATATGCGTTTAAGCAAGAGGACGTACATATTTTATGTATGTTGTGTGTGTTGTTGTTGTTTTCGGCTGATGAAATGTTCTCGAAGCTTCTGTGTGTGTGCTGTTGTTGTTGTTTAAGCAAGTGTACATACATAATTTGTGTGTTTGTATATGTGTTTAAGCAAGACCTATAGGAACAAACTAACTTGTTTTTAAAAACAACTAATACAAAACTAGTTTAAAATAAATCAGTATATGAACTACTTTGAATTATATTAAGGCGGCAATTACTCTGATTTTGACATGTTTTAATTGCAAATTTTTATTAGATTACAAGTTTATATATATTTAACCATGTTATTTCATCAAATATTATTAACTTTAGGCCATTAGGAATAGTTTTCAATTGGATATTTTAAAGTCGTTAAAAAATAATTTAAATATAACTAATTTAACAAGTTGTTGAAAATATATGCAGACGAAAGTCAATTGACTTATTTAGCGGACATCACCATACAAAATATGTTAGTTCGTTCTATGGAAAAAAGTCAGAATTTCAACTTGTTGTGGTTGACAAAAAACTACTTTTTCAACTACTTTTAAATTAGTTGATTTTCCTACAGGGTTGTTAAGCAAGTTCACATACATTACATACATACATACGTAAAACTTATCAAAGTTAATCCAGCGGCGGAGATTTAGGGGGTATTATTAACTTGAGCTTCTATGATTTAGTAGGGGGACTAATAACCCAGAAGAACATAATTCAAATAATTGCTTACATCATTACTTGGTGTGTGTATCTATAAAAATGCTGATGTTGCAGTTTTTTTTTGTTTAGATATTCTTAAGGCGGTCTTCTCATTCAAAACCGGTTTTTTGGACCCTTTTTAAAAAAATTCTTATTTGAAAACGCAAAGAATAATTGAAAACTTTTTTTATTTATTGTATTACAAAAGGTTCATAGTAAATAAAAAAATTTTTTTTGCCTCGATACGTGGGCTGTTCAAAAAGTAATGAGACTTCAAAGTTGGTGGTGAAAAAAAAAGGTGTCGTCACGGCGGCCACGATTCAGGGTCTCCGGAGCGTCTGAAATGAAAAAAAAAAAACGGGGTTATAATCAGTATAGATGTAATTCTCGGGTGAACCTCAAGCTTAATTTTGTGATTTTTTTTGACAAAATGGCGGCCATTCAAAAAAAAATTTCAATTTCGGGTTTTTTTTTGTAGTTTAGTGTAAAAAAAAAATTGTAAAAAATTTTTTAAAATTATGGTCGAGGTTCACCCGAGAATGGTGACAATTTTGCGTCGATTCCACTTTGTTTCATGAAAATCGGTTCAGTTGAACTGGAGATATCATGGCCGCCAGTTCGAAAAACGTGGGTTCGAGATAAACGCGTTTAAAGTTTGAAGTAATTTTTTTGGGAAAAAAAAAAAAAAATCAAAAATGTTTAAATGCTGTTTTAAAGAGCTGACAATTTTTACTTACAAATATTAGTCGGCAATGCCAGCTCCATACAGGCCACCTTCCTCTTTTTCGTAGAAACTGCTTTCTGCTGCCCTCTCTGCTCTGCGAGCCGTTCTGCCAGCTTTTGATGATGCCGCAGCTCGAGTCTCTGATCGGTTCAATCTGTCTTCATTGCGAGATAGTGCGTATTCGTATGCGTTTTTGCCAATCGCAATACCCATCTAACCCATAATTTTAAGTATGGGTATAAAACCGTCGTTGAAGAGGCATGTTGCAATGAAATTGGCCACTTCGATGGTGCGTGCGCCTGAGTTGATGTGTTTGGGCGAAAGTGACCAAAGAACAGAATTGTAGGACTCATTGGAATTCTGAGTTTCAGATCCAAGGCATCTTTCAAGCAAATTATCTGCCGACAGTGCTTCGTAAGCTGGTTTTATTACCTCCATCACCTTCTTGTCGAGAGGTGCATACGTGTGGTGAAAGCTATCTAACGTACCTTCAGCAGCTGCTTTCTGCCATGCGCACCAGCTTGACGCACCGGTGGGGCAATTTTGGTGTTGCGGCTTATCATCGGTGGAGCACTTATGGTAAAAAGTGGCCCAAATTTCCTTTTTCATATCCTCCACGGAGTCAGGATGACTGCGGATCGCAAGGCCATAATATGTGGTCAACTCGGATATTAATTTGTCGGTGAGCTTGCCCGCACCTTTGCCTCCAATGCCCTTATTTTCTTTTTTTATTTTTCGAAGTCACGTGCCCATTCGCTTCTGCACATGCCCAATGCATTCTTTCTTTTCCACTATAGGGTCACCGTCATAGGGGTCGACATCTAATACACCTTTGAAGGTCTGCGAATCACCCTCGCCGATATACTTCACATATTTTATGCCGTGTGTTTCAAACGACCTGGAGAACATCTCTATTACAGCGTCCACCTCCATTTTCCCAGAGCTTCCTTCATGGTTATTGTGCATTCTTCGTCATGAGTATCAAGCCAAATTTGGTAAGCCTCTGGCTCTTCTTCCTTCTTGGCTTCCCAATATTTGCAGCTGTTACACAGACGAGATTTTACGACAGTGTCAACAATTTTTTTGGTATGCTTGGCAATCAAAGTTGTGACACCATAAAGGGAAGCAAAGCCACGCTTCTTCCAAGTCCCATCCCCCGACACAGTAAATAAAGTGGGATCGCACTCTGGATTCGCTTCGATCATAGCCTCTTTTTCTTCTCCAATAGCTTTTGAAATGACATGTTCGTACATGGCTTTTCCAGCAACGTACAAATTTGGTAGGATAGTATAGTACAGATTGTTGGACAAACTTTGTCCGAGGTCCATGAGGCCACAAAACATGGTTATACCTTTTGGCCCAATCCCTAAAAGCCGCATGGCAACAACCAAGCGTCGATTAATTTCATATGATTTTCCGATCATAGGTGACGAAGGAATATATGTTGTGCGTGGACAGGCGCAGTTCAAAGCGATTTTAAATCCAGCTCCATTTGGTGAGGCTTCTGAGAATTCAATTTTTTGCTTGCATGAGGCACAAATTACCAACGCTAACAACGTGGTAAACACAGAACAGAACTCGAGAATGCAATACTTCAAATTGTTTTTGATTGATACTTCGTCGTCTTCGTTATTCTTGAATTTCTTGGCCAATGTACTGGTGTATTTTAAGAATCCTCTGGTCTAAGATGCTGATTTCCACTAAACCCGCGTTTTTTAGCACGATTCTGACGCTCACTTGGGCGTTTTTTTTTTTTTTTTGTACTTTTCCGATCCATTTTACAAAAATCACAATAAATTTATGAAAAATTTACTTTTCCGTTCACTGAAGCGCACTCGTCTGTTGCTCAACTCGATACAAACTGAACTAAATGATGCTTTCAGTTGAACACCCAAAAAATGCTTCAACCCCTAAAATAAGCAGAAATGTGTATTCGTATGTTTGTATGAATATGTGTGCAAACACGTTTTTACCTAACAATAAACATTTTCAACGGAATTCGGTGGTTACTTTATGCCGCTTCGTTCGAAAATGAGTCGAAAAAAATAGCTCATTTTGACGAAGACCTTGCTTCACAAAAAAGGCTGTATCTTCTAAAGTATTTAGAATTTCTAAAAATCCTTTTAGGGGCATATTCACAACTACCCAAGCTATAAATAAATGCAAAAAAAGTCGAAAAAAAAGTTGCTCAATGAGAAGACCCCCTTAAAACAGAACTCTAAGCTAAGCTAAGCTGATATACATACATGCATACATACATACATAAAGCTTATCAGCGTTAAGCAAGCATACTTCAACATATGAAGCATATATAAGCATACTTCAACATATGGTTTATTATTGTTAAACAAGTTCACCAACATAGATAAATAAATAGTAAATAAATAATATATGCTTAACATGTTTGCATGCATTCGTTTCTTAACCCTCAAATGCCTAGCAACAATTCATCGAATTCTACTTGACGACTTTGACTTTGACAATATGAGTGTTTCAATACGAAAATCTATTTTTATGATGGCTATATCAATTTAGGTACGGTGAAGGGATAAGGGTTAGAATATATGAACAGGTTTGGGCCATGATACAATAATTTAAAAGGTAGCCTTGACAGCCATCTTTTTTCTCACGAGCGGCTATCGGGAGTTGTCAAATCAATACAAGTTTAACTTTTCATCTGTATTGCTGCTTCTTCGTTTTCTCTTTTTCAATGTGTTTTTGACAACTCCAAATCGCCAAAAGAACTGTCACTCCTACCTTGTAAATCATTATACATGGTTTGGGCGTAGTAATAGGAATTTTTTTTTGCCTTTCATATAACATTACAGTCGACACCAAAAGTTGTTTCAGTTTTACAATAAAATGAATTAGCTGTTTCTTTTATTAAAAAATGAGGTCTTCCATCAAAATTAATCCAGCGGCGGAGGTTAAGCTATTGGGTGCTATTTACTTGAGCTAGAATGTTGTAGTAGGGGGGACTTATAAACCAGATGGCCGCCAACTGACACTCCCAATCTAATTCAGATAATTATTCATATCATTACTCGGTGTATATCTATAAGTTGATGATGTTACAGTTTTTTGTTGAGATATTCTTAAAGCTAATTTGATATACATACATAGAGCTTATCGGCGTTAAGCCAGCGTAGAAGCATCTTCAACATACAGTATGTCAAGTAATTGTTTACACTATGAAAAGAAAGCATAATTTTATCTCTATTCTTATAAGAAATAGCAAAACTTAATTTTTTTTTTATTATCTTTTCACATTTTTTATTTTATTCATGTGTTTACAACCAAATACAAACAAATTCAGTGCATAATAACAACAAAAACAAAGAAAATATAACAAAAACAAAAATAACCCGACAATTTGACTGTCAAGTGATTGTTTACACTTACTGTTTTTTAACGAATTTCGCGATGCGCATTTTATTTACCGTTATCGGATTCGATGTTTTTTTGTGCAACGTACAATTTTTCGTCGTATTATATCAATAATAGTGCTTTAGTCTTCGTTTGTTATTCTAATTGGACGATTATTGTGTAGTTATTTTAAAAGCCTGATGCCTGGTAAAAGAACATCGTTTGATGTTATGCAGTTGATTTACTATAACCACTCCATAGGAAAACTGTCAAAGAATTAGTAGACATGTTTTGCTTGACTAAAAAAACAATATATAATATTTTAAACCTCGTGAAAAATGAAAATAGACTGGAGATTAAGTCTTCCAATGGTCGACCATCCAAAATATCAAAACGAACTGAACGCCATTTAACAAGTATGGTGCTGGAAACCCACAAATTTCGACTAGAGAGCTTGCTAAGCACCTAAACGAAGAGTTTGATATTGTGTTTTCGCACGAAACTGTACGGCAGGTATTAAAAAGAAATAAATACTCATCAAGAGTGACGCGAAAAAAACCATTGCTAACAAAGGCGAACATTCAAAAACAATTGCCTTTTGCTGAGATGTACATGGATCAACCTGATAATTACTGGGATGATGTCATATTTTGTGACGAAACAAAAATAATGCTGTATTGCAACGATGGGCCAAATAAAGTCTGGCGAAAACAGTTAAAGGCATTAGAAAAATAAAACATCATTCCAACTGTGACATTTGGAAAACTATCTTTGATGGTATGCGGCTTTATTTCAAGTAAGGGAGTCGTTGATTTCGCTTTTGTTGAAAACACGATGGATGCACAACAATATTTAAGTTTTTTAAAATGTAATTTAATCAATAGTGCTAATAAATTTGGGCTAAGAGATGGCAATAAGCCTCTGTTCAAATTTTATAAGAACAACAATCCAAAACATAAGGCACATATGGTAAGGACGTGGCTAATTTACAATTGTAAAAAAGTGTTTGATGCGCCAGCCCAAATCCCAGATATTAACCCAATTGAAAATTTGTGGGCTTATTTAAAAAAAAAAGTGGCCAAAAGGCATCCAAAAAACCGTGAACAATTAAAATCTTATGTATTTGAAGAATGGAATAACATTCCTGATACATACGAGATGCAGAATTTCATTTATTCAATGAAAATAAGATTAAAAGCTGTTAGAGATTCTAAAGGTGGACACGCGAAATATTGAAAGTTTTTTAGTATTAACATTTTTCTACTTTTAATAAGAAAATTGATATAGTGTAAACAATTACTTGACAGTAAAATTTTTTGATTAGTTTGTTTTTGTTATAGTTTCTTTGTTTTCGTTATTGTTATGCACTGAATTTGTTTGTATTTGGTTGAAAACATATCAATTAAATAAAAAATGTCAAAATATGTCAAAAAAATTAAGTCTTGCTATCTCTTCAAAGAATAAAGGAAAAATTATGATCTTTTTTTCATATTGTAAACAATTACTTCGCATACTGTATGTTTACTGTTGTTGTTGTTGATGCATATTGACGTTGACGTCGTGAATGTAGTGCGAAGTTGATCATGCTGGAGTTTCATTAAATTGTATAAATTTCATGTGGAGAATAGCATAGACCTTATCAGAAATATTTTAAAAGCAATACAACAAAAAAAACTGAACTGAATACATCACATCTTTATTCTATTAAACTGATAACACTATACTAAACTGATTTGCTTCTGTTAAACAGCTACTGCTAAACTGATCTGTATCTGTTAAACAGCTACTGCTTAACTGATCTGTTTCTGTTAAACAGCTACTGCTAAACTGATCTGTATCTTATAAACAGCTACTGCTTAACTGACCTGTTTCTGTTAAACAGCTACTGCTAAACTGATCTGTATCTGTTATTTAACAACATCAACACACACACAAAATATGTGTGTATACTTGTTTTATCAATAATAACACATTCATATACACACAACATGTACGTCCACTTCCCAGTGGCGAACGGATGCATCCGTCTTTGAAGATGACTTCCAAGACAGCAGTCAGTCTTCGAGGACAGATTGCTCCAATCCTATAGCTGTGCTCGAAGATCATTTCAAACCAATTAGACAAACGACTTGCAAGACAAGGGTGTGCCACCTGTTCCAAGACGGCTCCAATACACGTCTTGCTAAGTGTCCACATTCGTTCAAAATTGCCGCTCTTGTAGGATTTTTCTCGTTTGCGTTTTTCTCATTTCGCTCTAGCTCTCGAAATGGATTGCAAGACAAGTTTATATTACATGTTTGAAGACGGCTCTGATACATGCCTTGCTAAGTGTCTGCATTCGCTTCAAGTTGCTGATGTTTTTGTACGATTTTTCCCGTTCGTGTTCTTTTCTACAATTTTCGTACGTTTTGTGTTTTTACTGAATTAATACCGACAAGTCCAGTAAAACATCAGCACTGTTACTCCGTTGTCGTCAACGACGTCTTCAAAGACGTGTATATAAAAACGAAGACTATTTTCGCCACTGGGTTGCTAAACAACAATAAACATATACAAATAATATGTATGTACACTTGTTTAAACAACAAAACAAAAGCACTGATAATAATAAAAAAATTGCCATACCCCCTTTATCAGTATAAGTAATAAACATATACAAATAATATGTATGTACTATTATTTGTATATGTTTATTGTTGTTTAGCTAGTGGACGTACATATTTTATGTATGTATGTCTAAGCAAGCATGTATATCATTCAAACGAGTTTTTTATTGAGAAATTTAAGAAACTGTTAAAAAAACATGAAAAAATACTCTTATAAAAGAAGGAGAGATAAGCCTAAGTGAGTATCTTTAAATTTTTGTCCGTCGGTTTTTAAAAAATTACAGGAATGTTTCAATAAAACAAATATCAAATTTGCACTCAGCAGTAATTATAAAATCGGATCTATGTTACATAGCACTAAAGACAAAATACCATCAATCGAACAATCTGTAGCTCGTTCCTGTAAATAAATCGGTAAGTTACCGATTTGTGTGACGTCATGCGCTATCGATCCCTAGTTACCGATTTCGTGACAACTAATGTTACTATACGTTTAAATCGGAAAAAATTCGGACCGTGATGAAAAAGAACACAAATCGAGAAGAAACGTTGGGAAATTGAATCAAATGACAAGCAGCTGTTTGAGTGTATTTATTTTATTTTGTATGCGCTATAGTTTTATAATAAATAGGTAATCAAAAGTGTTTAACAGTAAAGTGAGTTAGAAGTATTTTGGAATCAATTATTTAATGGATTATTGTTTCAGTAAGATCCAAATGCATTCAAAAATTTCCCCTTTCCGTCTTGCCCGTGCTGCTTCATTAAGTCCAACAGCCGACATCGCTGCAGTTTCGAAACTCGTCCGGATATAATTTGCTATTCAAATAAATTTTTTTAGTTATTTATATATATATTAGAAATATATATAAATATAAAAAATTCAACTTAAATGAAAGCAACCATTTTTAAAGGTATATTTCGAGTACTTATAACTTAATAATTCACAACATTACTGAGATTAGATAAATCGGTAGAATTTTCGCTTGCCGCAAGGCCAGTGAGAAAAGTGATACATTCATATGGATTCACTTTTTGTACAGAAACACATTTTTAAAATGTTCCATTGAAATGAAACAGGTGACAGCTTATCGATTTGAAACGACTGAATCGAACAGAAATCGATAGTGATTCGTACAGAAACATTGCAGGTGAGAGTGATGTCAGAGAAATCGGTAATATAAGTCGATAACTCTGATCGGTATGAGTTACAGGAACGAGCTACTGGAGTATACATAGCTAAATGCGGCACAAACGATTGCGTTGCGGTGTATGTTGGTCAAACGAGCCGTGAATTGCGAGTACGGGCAAAGAAACACATACAGTATATCAAGAAGATTGATTCTTTTAAGAGTGGCTTAGAGGAACATATACTAAATAACAAACATAAAATCGATTTTGAAAATTTTTAATTAGAGAGAGAACTAAGATTCAATAGATTAAACATACTGGAGTCTATACATGTACATTAAAATAATAAAAATACGGTAAACAGAGATAATGGTGCCGTATTCTCTACACCTAGAAAAAAAGCTTATGTTAAATTGAAAAAAAGCCTTGTATAATTTATAAGATGGCTTTGCAGTTTTCAGCCTCCCAAGTACTTCATCAAAACGACTAAGTTTAACATGTTGACTTGCCAATTTTTATTTGGGTGATAAATTAACCAAGTATTTGGTCATTTTTTATACACTACTTTAAAACAAAATTGAATTTAAAAAATTTAACTTTTTCGGGTTTTGGTTTTTTTATTTTCTTTTTTTTTTTTGAAGCTGCTGCCTCTCGTTCTGTGCTTTGTTTGACTAAAATCGGCAACTACACAAAATTTCTCTTTTATAGACGCCGTTTTTCTTAGAAATTAATGACTTCTCGGCTTTTCTTGCTGCTTGACGTCTATTATAACAAGAAGATTAAATTAAATTAAAAATATAATTTATAAAAATTTTACCTTCGTATGCTGTTGAGATTCGAACCCACAACCAACCGATACCACTGTGAATAAAGTCGCACACTACGCATTGAGGCAAACTCCTTCGTTCCGCGGAGTGATTTATTCAATATTAATTACAACTGAAGCTATGCTGCAGAATAACACCATAATCTATTAAAAGATTTTTGTTGTATGGCTATCAACAGAATACTGCGAAATACTGCATCAGTTAATACAGCATCTGTTAACATAGCAGCAGTAATGTAGTAGCAAGTAGTAGCAAGGCTGCTTAGATCAGTGGTTAGAGCGATGGACTGGCACCAAAAATTCCAGGTTCGATTCCGCACGTGTACCGGCGCTTGTAGTCACATAAGTTGCTTACTGTATTTTAATGCTTTTATTTTTCAAACCAAATCAGCTCCATATAGTTGTCGAAATCAAATTCACCTCACTAAAATGAAGACTTTTCCTTTCTTTTTGGCTACAAAACCTAAAAAAGGTTTATGGGAAATTTTACGCTATTACGGGATTTATTTCTTTGAGATGCTGTTAGCGAAAGAAATCGTGGTTAGCGAAAGAGTCGAACGATTTAAGCGTTCTTTTCTGAGCAGCAGTCGCCAAAGAAGGTCAACTAAAATTTAATTAAAAGTTAAAGTAGTGGAAAAAGTGCAGTGATTTTGATATTACAATTTTTAAACATTAAATATAAAAGTTGTATACATAGAACATAAAAGTTTTTGATGATAAAAGCAATAAAGGAAAGTAAGTAAGATTATTTTTAGTACGTTTTTTTTGATTTTAATTGTTGGTTTTTTAAATTTTTTTTTTTTAAGAAGAATTTTTAATTGCTTTCATAGCAACTGTAAACTGGCTTAGAAATCGAAAAAGTTTAATTACTGATGCCATATCCTTAAAGAGTAAATTTAAATTTTATCAAAAAAAAATTCTAATTTTATTATAAAAATTAGTTACTTATCTATACAAACAAATATATATATTTATAAATCTCTCCAGACTTGGCACCATAGGAAAATTAGTGCGAAAACAGAAAAAGCAAAAACTTTAAAGCTTTCACCATGCACATAAGCAGATTCTTGCATTAAAAAGGTAACGGGCACAAAAAGCATTCAGGCAAGAAGTTAGTCTACGTCGGTCGTCATGTCAAGCAGCAGCATCTCAACAAGCGGTAAAATAATCGAGTGATTAAAGTGCGGTGTTAAGTTAAAATTAAAATTAAAGTTAGAGTTAGAAAAAAACTAAATTGCATTTAAGGACGGTAAAAATTGGTTAAAATAAGTAAAAAAAAATAAATAAAATTAAAATAGTATAAGTCTCAGTTTGAAATGAAAAGTTAAAAAGTAAAAGTAAAATCATATAAAGGGGTATATACATGTTAGTGTACATGCATATATATGGTGATCGTGTAAACCTCACCACTTAATGCACATCTAAGCTAACCTAAGTAAACAGATCTGATTTAATTTGTTCCCGTGACTCCTTTTGCCACAGTTCTGCGAATGAACTTTTGTGAATTTCTGTTGCTGGAATGGAAGACAACGTCAGCGCCTAGAGTCTGCGTAGAAACTTCGTGCAATTTATGCTCGAGTTTATGTGCAGAGGAAGACCAAATAAAAACACCAATTAGTATGAACGAAAATATATATTTTAATACAGGTAAGATCTTACGTTTGATATGGTACTCTTCAATAAGTGAAGACAAAATTCTCCAATATGGCGGTACAATGAAATAAGTATATGGATATATATAAACCGAGACTGGAGCTTTAAAAAGCACAGCGTTTGCCGATGGTAATCAATAGGTGATTAGTAAGAAGGCGGCAACAGCTCGTCGGAGGAGCCGAACGAGCGGCTCGTCAGAGGATCGATACTGGAATATCGATACTCGAACGAGTCGATAAGTAAGTATATTCATTTCAATTAATCTTTTACCTTCTTTAGGGTTGCGGCCTAAACACGCCCCTTGAAGTATTATTGCAAAATATTTCAATATACTACATATACCTTAATCTAGTAAAAAAAGCGTTGATTAATTTAAAGTGTCTTTTTCAAAATTCATTATAATATTTATTGAATGATTTATACATTTGAAAGCATGTGCAAGTTCCTCCTTATAAAATATATACATTTAAAAAACTCATTGGGCAACTGGGCCCGACAGCAACCAACCATATATAGAATTCTGCGTGACTACTCCCCCCAAACCACTCGGAAAAATCCCTGGCTGGATAATTTTCGGGTACACGTCTACCCCTAATACTATGCCGACCGGAGACGAAACGAGAAAGTCGGGATCAGCAGGCATCAGATTCGAAAAATGTGCTCTGATAGACGTGTCTAAATTTTGTCGTGGAGTGATTCGCGTAAAATGACGCAACACTTTCGCTTGGGCTGTCACCGATTGGTTCGACTCGTAGTTAGCTCGGAGGGTTAGGGATCAAACCTCATGCGAGTCAACCATCCGCGATGACAACCCAAGTTGTCGAACGAGGCGATGCGACACGATTGACATTTCTGCACACTGGTCTATCAGAGCACGAACCCGATGGATGTGACCCTTATCGATCACCTTGACGACCGCCGTGGGAAGGAGCGAAGTCACCTGTTGAAGACATGGCAACGGTGATGGCGAGGGCAGGCGCTGAGCGCCACTATAGGAGCGGCAGTGAGTTGCTCGAGGACGTCCCTGCAAACGATTGCGACGCTCATCTCTCGATACGCGAGATCTTCGGTTTGAGCGCCGCGTAGTGCGAGCTTTCTGAGTGCTGCCATGCAGCGGTGGACGAAACGCGCGCGATTCTTCAGCATTTTTAATGCATCGCGCCAATCGCGTCTCGTCATCTTCTTTTTCGGACCTGCAATCCCCCCCAACGCTCAATGCTTCCTGCGGCAAGCTAGGGCGGGCAACAACACTCCTCTCGACGCCCGTCCCGCGCTGACAAGAGGACTCAGGCAAACGAGGCCTGGCTACGTCTTGCGGCTTCGGTGGTGACGACTTCCCGCCGTTCTTACTCCGGCCAAGATGCAGCATGGTATGATGCGCTCCATCGCATCTTCCGCATCGCCCCCCGCTGGAACACTCGCTGGTCATGTGATTCGGGGAGAGACACCTAGAGCAGTACCGGAACAACAACACTAGTCGCAGCCGATCTGCTACGTTCCCCGCGACAAACGCTTTGCAGAAGCGCAATGGGTGACGAGCCAAACACACCCGACATTTTTGGGCGACCTTACAGGCGGATTTCTCGACGCTCGACATTGTTCGATTTCTGGAAAAAAAATAGAAATTAAATTTGTTAATTTCCTCGCATCCGAAATTACGACAACACGTACACAAAAAACACTGACGAAAACAACTAGCTACGAAATTGGTGGCAGACTAATCAATTTTACCACCGGCCGAGTAATAATCCCGCGTTCAGTGCGCAGATCGGCGACACGGACACGGTTGTCAGAGCCTAAATAAACTTTCACAACTCGACCTAAACGCCATTCGTTAGCTGAAAGATTATCTGACTTGACAACCACCAAGTCGTCAATTTTGAAATCTACTCGGGGACGTTTCCACTTGTATCTTTTGTGAAGCTCGTTTAAATAATCTGTTTTCCATATGCGGCAGAACTTCTGGCTCAATGCTTTCAATTTCTGCCAACGATTGACAATAGACATTGGACTTTCGACAATATCAGGTTCAATAGGTGCCAGTAAAGGCCCACCTACTAAGAAATGCGCTGGAGTTAAGGGCGCTAGATCATTTGGATCTGATGACAATGGACTGAGAGGGCGTGAGTTCAAGCATGCTTCGATACGCGAAAGCAAGGTTGAGAGCTCCTCAAACGTATATTTTAAGTCTGACGCTACTTTGTGAAAGTGCAACTTAAAACTTTTGACTCCTGCCTCCCACAAACCTCCCATATGGGGAGCACCGGCCGGAATAAATGCCAAGTTATGTGCTGGTGTGCAAATTTCGACACCACTTTCTCTCTAGAGTCATTTAAAAAGGCCTTAAAATCTTCTTTAAAGGCACGTGAGGCCCCAACGAAGTTAATTCCATTATCGGAGTACATTTTCTCCGGACATCCTCTTCGTGCAACGAATCTTGAAAATGCGGCCATAAAAGTAACCGTACTGAGATCGCTAGTAGCCTCTAAATGAATAGCTTTGGTAGCAAAACAGACAAAAATGCAAACATAGCCCTTAGTTATGAGACAAGTGCGTCCCGTATAATTTTTAATGTCGTATGGACCAGTAAAATCGACTCCAGTAGTCGCAAATGGGCGAGATAGTTTTGTGCGCTCTGGAGGCAATGAGGACATAATCTGAGTCTGCAACCGCTTGCGGTCGATAACGCAGACTTTACAATTGTGGATGATATATTTAATCATATTTTTTACCCTAGGAATCCAGTATAGCATCCGAATAAGTCGCAATACAAGCTGGTTCCCACCATGAATGGAAACTTCATGGGTAAATTTCACGAGCAACTTGGCGAATGAGCAGTCGTACGGTAAAATAACCGGATGCCGTTCATCATAAGAGATGTGCTCGGTCTGGGACAACCTTCCGCCAACTCGGAGCACTTGGTCATTGTCGAGAAAAGGGTTCAAATTTAACAGCGAACTTTTCGCTTCGATCAAAGTTTTCTTTGATAAGTGGGCGTACTGTGAGGGGTACCCCCATTTTTGACTCTCAATAATGAGTCTTCTTGTTGCCTTTTTGATTTCTTGTTGTGATATGACAACAGATGGACAACAGAAATTACCTTTATGTGCCCTGTGGGTTCGATGAAAGAATCGTAATACGTACGATAGAACCCGCAAGGCTCGAGGCAGTGACGAAAAGCGCTCCAACATGCCTACATTTTGTGTACAAGCCACATGGGCTTTTACTGCTCTTGCTTCCATGGTGGTCTCGTGCTCATCGATGTGATTAGGCCAAGAATCAGATTCCTCTTGTACCCATAAGGGCCCATGCCACCACAAAGAACTGTCTTTTAAGTTCTGTGGTTCCAATTCTCTGCTAGCTAGATCCGCTGGATTATCCGCTGAATATACGTGACTCCAGTTCTCCGTCCCTACCTTTTCGCTGATTTTTGTGATGCGATTGGCAACAAAAGTAGTCCAGGCACATGGTTGTTTTCGCAGCCATGCCAGCACAATGGTTGAATCTGTCCACAAGAACAGCTGATGATTGTATGTTTCTAAATTTGTTAGAAACATTTCAACCACTTCCGCTAGCAGCAGCGCACCGCATAACTCAAGCCTAGGTAACGACACAGTCTTAACTGGAGCTACTTTAGTTTTCGCGATGAGCAGATGGACGCTTATTTGATCCAAAAGTTTAACGCGAATGTAAACGGCAGCTCCATATGCTTTCTCGGAAGCATCGCAAAATCCGTGAAACTGCACATCGCCATCAGGAGAGTAATCGATCCACCGTGGAATCCGGATACTGCTGATTTGAGGATAATTTCCCAAGAAGGTTTGCCAACGTTGCAAAGTAGAGGGGGTGAGCTGATCATCCCACCCGATGCCATCCAACCAAACTGGCTGCATCAGCATTTTTGCGATGACCACGATCGGGGCTAACCATCCCGCTGGATCGAACAGTTTTGCGATTGCCGACAAAACCTCTCGTTTTGAAAAACTTCCCTCCTGGTCCAGTGGTCGCGCGTGGAAGTAGAAATAGTCGGAACGGGCGTTCCACCGAACTCCTAACGTCTTAACGTTGCTCGCGTCTTCCAGCTCGAGAAAATCTTCATGCAGCCGATGACTTCTAGGAATCCCTCGTAGTAATTCTTCGGAGTTGGAAGTCCATTTTCGCAGGGCAAAACCTGCTGATTCCGCTGCTTTTTCAAGCTCCGTTCGAGCTTGAATTGCTGACTGCAAGTCATGACCTCCCGCCAATGCGTCATCTACGTACATATGGTGACGCAGAACTTTAGATGCCCATGGTAAGCTGCCTTCTACATCGTCGGCTAGCTGCAAAAGTGTCCGAATTGCTAGAAATGGAGCACAATTCACTCTAAAAGTGACGTTTTTGAGCTGAAAATCTTTCAGCTGATCCCCTGTTGCGTCTCGAAAAATGATTCGCTGGAATCGCTGATGCTCTTCACTCACTAGGATCTGGCGATACATCTTTTCGATGTCACCATTAAAAACAAATTGGAAGAACAGCCACTTCAAAATAAGCAAAGTCAGATCACTTTGCAAGACGGGCCCTGCATGAAGAACATCGTTAAGGCTAACGCCATTTGATGTAGGGCTAGACGCATTGAAGACCACACGAACTTTTGTAGTGGTACTATCCAGCTTTGTGACGGCGTGATGAGGAAGGTAATAACTCTGAGAGTGTCTCGGAGTTACACTAGCAGTTACTTCCGTCATATGTCCCAGCTCCAAATATTCCTTTAAGACACCATCGTATACCTGTTTGGCATCCACATTTTTACTCAGTTTCACCTCATTTCGAAGAAACTGGCGGACCGCAATATAACGGGAGTCACCTAAACAGGTGCTCTGAGGAAAATTTTCCTTGAACGGCAAGGTCACCACATAGCGGCCATCGGTATTACGCCTTGTCGTATTCACGTAATTGTCCTCACAGAATTTGTCTGTAGTATGGACACTACCTTTTGAGGTACCTCCTCAATTTCCCAGAATGAGGCTAGTTGCCGATTAAGCGAAACTTCACTAAAGTAAGAAACGACAGTTGAGGAGGGTGGATTTTTCGATGTGGTAGATATGGAACCGGTTAAAATCCAGCCAAAGATAGTTTCTTGAGCAATAAGTGACCCAAGAACATTTCGACGGATACCATCAAGAAGGATCTGTGGGTATAAATCACCACCTAATAGTACATCAACTTGATCACTGCAGTAAAAACGTTTGTCCGCAAGAACAAGCTCTGGAAAAGCTTGCTGTAACAAAGGATCGACTGAGCATGAGGGAAGATTTCCTGTAATCTTTGACAGGATGAGAGCGTTGGTGGTAAGTCGAACAGTTGGATCAATAGGTGATCCTACGACCAAACAGCAAGCTTTCTGTACTTTGGCCGAAACCACATCGTTAAGTCCTGAAACTTGAGCGGAAACTCGGTGAGTAGGCAGCTGAATAAGTCGCTGTAATCTCTCAGGAATGAATGAGCCCTCTGAGCCAGAGTCAATAAGTGCTCTGGCTGTGATACTAGATCCTCGATAGCAAATAATTATCATCGCGGTTCCCAGCAAAATATTTTTGCTGCTTGAGGCATAACACGATTGAATATTTCTGCTAGTGCTCGCAGTTGCTTGCGATTGCAATGCGGCTGGTTAAGTGGACTGTATTGCATTCGTGCTTGGACCTCCCGCATTTTGATGATTATTTACACCTTGAGGATTTCTGTGTAACAACGAGTGATGTTGTTGTCCACAGGAGGAGCAATTATATCCGCTTTTACAATTTTTCGATGCGTGGCCAGTTGACAGACAGTTGAGGCAGCAATGTAATCGCCTTACAGCTGATGATCTGTAATTAACTCTCATGGCCAAAAACTTCGGACAGAACCTCAACGCATGTTGCTGGTTTTTGCACAGCTTGCAGTTGGTGTTTGTCACATTTGTCTGGTATGTGTTGACTTGTTTCACATTCGGTGAAGGTGCGATCGGTTTTTGCCCTTTTTGCACCGCTCCTCTGAAGTCAGACACCGTTTCTAATGCCTGAAAGCGACTTGTTAAAAACTTATCAAGGTCAGCCCATTTGGGGATTTCTGCCTTGTCTTCAATAGATTGCTCCCATAAGGAGAGCGTAGTTTCTGGCAACTTCGTTGAACATAGATACGTAAATATCGCATCCCAATTGCTTATGTCAACTTTGTGCATAGTTAATGCTGAAATGCAGTTTACTTTTTTATGTTATTTCCACACTCCTTGGTCACGGCTGGCAGATTAAATAAAACTTTTAGTTGGTTATTCACCAAAATCCGCTTATTTTCATAGCGGTCTGTCAAGTTTTGCCAAGCCGTCGCAAACCCTTCGTGCGTGAGGGGAGATTTTTGAACAATCTCTTTGGCCTCTCCGCGGGTGTTTGATTAAGGTGGAAAAGTTTTTCGACAGGTGTTATCCGATTATTCGAAATGTAAATGGCGGAAAACATATCCCTGAACGAAGGGCATGTTAAATAATCACCGTGGAATATCTCAGTATCACACGGTAGCAACTTGATATTATGACGAGACATTGTCATCTCCTCTTGCGAAACATCAACTTCATGTAGTCTTTTTGCCGTGGACAACTTATCGCTAAGTTCGTTCATCTTTGCTAGACATCGAACATATGTTTGATAAAATGAGCGATACTTGACTTTGACTAGGGTGACGTTTTCATCCTCTTTGCCACTCGCTACCACTAATTTTAGCAAGCAACCGTCATAAGAAGACTTTATGTTAGCCCACTGAGACTTCAATTCATCCTCTTGAATTCTCAGAGCGAAAATTGTATGCTCATCGTGAGGAATAACATTGAAATCTTTTTCCATATCAAAAATGGTGTCGGCATTTCTCATGAAAGAGATTAATTTAGCCATTATTTGTTTCTTGATCGAAAACGTGCAATAAAAAATTATGAAAATCGACGAAAACCGAAAAAAAATGTCGGTTGGGATCCAATACTAGAACAAATTTTCTGAAAAAAAATAGAAAATTGTGTTGGGAAAAAAAATCGTTTTTTTTTGTTTTTTTTTTTAATTTGTTTCTAATAAGTAGAAACTCTATTTTCAAAAAATCCGAACAAGTTTTCAGAAAATCTTTTCAAAATAGTGTTAAATAGTGTTAATTGAAAAATTTTCTACTCTGTAACAAGTTTTATTAAACTTAGTAGAAGAATTAAAAATGGTTTCTAATTTGTAGAAACTTTCACGATTTATTTCAAAAAATCGGAAAAAATTTTCAAATATATAGAAAATTTTATTAAAATTTAATGAACAATTAAAAATGATTTTTAACTTGTAGAAATTTTCACGATTTATTTCAAAAAATCGGAAAAGATTTTATGAATAATTAAAAATGGTTTCTAATTTGTAGAAACTTCACGATTTATTTCAAAAAATCGGAAAAAATTTTCTAATAAGTAAAAAATTTTATTAAAATTTAATGAATAATTAAAAATGGTTTCTAATTTGTAGAAACTTTCACGATTTATTTCAAAAAATCGGATAAAAATTTATGAATAATTAGAAACCATTTACTAATACGTAGAAACTTTCAGCATTGATTTAAAAAAAAATCTGAAAAAAATTTTCTTATAAGTAGAAAAGTTTCTTTAAACTCGATCAATAATTAAAAATGGTTTCTAATACGTAGAACTTTCAGCATTGGTTTTAAAAAAAAAATCGGAAAAATTTTTCTAATACTTAGAAACTCGGAAAAAACTTTTTTTTTTTTTTATATTCAAAAAAACGATTAATAAAATCGAAAAAAATCGAGCAAAAACTGCAATCCTAAGAAACGCTTAAAGTATTGTTTATTATTTGTAGAAACTTCACCAAAAAAGATACAAGTGGTTAAAATATTTTATTTTTTTTTTGTAGATAAAAAATGCTTTTATTTTTAAAAACTTCAAATATATTTATTCAATTTTTTCCAATGTTCAAAAGTTTTTCTTTGCAATTAATGTAATTAATTGTAGTTAATAACAAATTTATGTTTATTTGTTTCTTGCAATTGTCATCCAAAATCCCACGAGCGTAAAAAAGATTTCACAAATAATTTCCGATGAAAATTGTTGAAATGTAGTTAAAATATTAGATTTAATTAATAAATTTTAAAAAATTGCTTCGGCGGCAAAACGCTTCGCGTAAAAATACGCACCAAGTTACAACGTAACTTTACACAAAATTTATATTGTACTCGGAAAAAAAATATAATATTTTGCTAAAGCAATCGAACTGCTTTAAAGTGCGTGTGTGCGTGTGTATGTTCAATGCAAAAAAAGAAAGAACGGGCCGACGGCACAAACACTTAGCGTAAGTTTATGCAACAAAGTACCGACGGCAAAACAACAACTTTTCAGCAATTATAAAATATCAAGGAAAGTTTAAAGTTTCTTGATATCGTTTGTGCTTATTAATTTATAAAATTAATTAAATTGTTAAAATTATATTTGACTGATAATTTAGTCTTAATAAATTTAGTCTTGTTTTAATAAAATGCGTTCAATCAATATTTGAATGATAGCAACAACAATAAAGAAAAACTTATATTGCACCGAAATCGGACGGACACTTTTGGTAAGTTCCCTTTTTTTTTTTTTTTTTTTTTTTAAATTTGCTTACTCGTATGTGTTTGTGAGTTTTGGCTTTTAAATTACTTAAACAAAACCAAACCAAAAAAATTTTTTTGACAAATTGTCAGCCTGTGCGTGAGTGTGAACACTAAAAAGAAAACTTTTCGAATTTGCTTCCAATATTGTAATTAATTAAGCAAAGCTTTAATCACTTAATCACTAAACTTGTTAACATTTATAATTTTCCATAAATTAAATTTTCGCTTTGACCACTTCGTGCAACTTCGGCTTGAAAAAAAAATGGTGCAATTTAAAAAAATTAATTTTATTTTTGGAAACTTTTTCGAAAAAATTCGCGCACTTTCACACACTTGTTGGCGTTTTATATATGAAAAAAATGTATAGACCTTTGCCAAAAAAAAAAGAAAACTTGCACATACTTCTACCATAAGACACTTAAATTCAATCAACTGACCTTTTTTGTTTTTTGCTGGGGAATTAAAGTTGAATCATGAACTGGATGCTTGAGAAGTGCTCAGTTGATTTTCCGTAGGCGGACGTTCCAAAGAAGGCTCACGAAGGACCATAAACAGATCTGATTTGATTTGTTCCCGTGACTCCTTTTGCCACAGTTCTGCGAATGAACTTTTGTGAAATTCTGTTGCTGGAATGGAAGACAACGTCAGCGCCTAGAGTCTGCGTAGAAACTTCGTGCAATTTATGCTCGAGTTTATGCGCAGAGGAGGACCAAATAAAAACACCAATTAGTATGAACGAAAATATATATTTTAATACAGGTAAGATCTTACGTTTGATATGGTACTCTTCAATAAATGAAGACAAAATTCTCCAATATGGCGGTACAAAGAAATAAGTATATGGATATATATAAACCGAGACTGGAGCTTTAAAAAACACAGCGTTTGCCGATGGTAATCAATAGGTGATTAGTAAGAAGGCGGCAACAGCTCGTCGGAGGAGCCGAACGAGCGGCTCGTCAGAGGATCGATACTGGAATATCGATACTCGAACGAGTCGATAAGTAAGTATATTCATTTCCATTAATCTTTTACCTTATTTAGGGTTCCTGTCTAATAACCTTAAAAGCTAAAATTAAATGATAAGCGAACAAAATATAGAATGTAACTTTCAAATTAAATCAACATAAAAAAGCTCTGAGCTTAACATGAAAAAAAAGAAACATTAGAGTGAACGAAAGAAGAAAAAAAAATCGATACTGTTAGTGAATTGATATCTAAGAATCTCAGCTACATTTCTTAATAAAACTAAAATAATCTTAACTAAAATCTAAGCCAATATATGTAAATGTTTAAAAGTTAGTAAAATTCTTAAGAAATCTACTTAAATCTATGCTTAAAAGTTATACTTAAATTATTGCTTGTTGTTGTAATCAATGGAGTTAATTTAAACATACAAACATACATAAAAAACCTATTCAACTAATCTGTTGAAAATAGAAAAAAAAACAATGTTGATAAAGTCTAAACTCAACACGCTTAGCTTATCACTAAGCCACTGCTAGCCAAAATTGGTAACATGATTTATGTTAAAACGCTGATAAATTTTGAACATGCATGTTAACGCGACCTTTCTTTTTGTCTTTTAGAAAAAAAAGAAATAATTTTAGCATAAAAAAAAGCTTTCTCTCCTTTTAACAAAAAGTTAGCTCAACGCGAATAAAAATAGCAACAATGCAGCTTGCTTTGCTCACCAACATGAAAGATCTTTCATCGCGGGAACAGTGGAGTTAAGCAAAGTAAGTTTTTTTTTTACTCTCTTCTTTTTATTATTTGCAAAGCTTTTTTCTTATAAATTTTTTTTAAACGAATGAACGAAAAAAGAAACAACAACAACAAACATTTATAACTTAAAGAAAAAAAAACATATCACCAAAATGTCACCAATTCTCAACAACAACAAAATTTTGAGCGCAGATTTTCTTTTCATCCTTTTGATTGTTCTTTTTCTAAATTTCTTACCTTTCAATCTTTTTCTTATTCTATGTATTACTATCTTGAACCCATTCCTTGTACGCAACTTAAAATTTGCATTGCTGTAGTTGTGTTTTTGTCAGTGATAACCCTGTAGGAAAATCAACTAATTTAAAAGTAGTTGAAAAGGTAGTTTTTTGTCAACCACAACTAGTTGAAATTCTGACTTTTTTCCATAGAACGAACTAACATATTTTGTATGGTGATGTCCGCTAAATAAGTCAATTGACTTTCGTCTGCATATATATTCAACTATTTGTTAAATTAGTTAAATTTAAACTATTTTTTTGAGCTACTTTAAAATAACCAATTGAAAAGTATTTAATATTCCACTCACTGAAGATGAATTTAAAAGCATACAAATTTTAAATTTCTATACATCAAAGAGAAGTGATGAGGTCCCTGTAGGAAAATCAATTAATTTAAAAGTAGTTGATAAAGTAGTTTTTTGTCAACCACAGCTAGTTGAAATTCTGACTTTTTTCCATAGAACGAACTAACATTCGTCTGCATATATTTTCAACTACTTGTTAAATTAGTTATATTTAAATTATTTTTTTAACTACTTTAAAATAACCAATTGAAAACTATTACTGATGGCGAAAAGTTAGCTAATAATATTTGATGAAATAACATAGTTAACTATATATAAACTTGTAATCTAATAAAAATTTGCAATTAAAACATGTCAAAATCAGAGTAGTTGCCGCCTTAATATAATTCAAAGTAGTTTATCAATCACTTGTTTTTAAGTAGTATTTCAATTACTTCATATATAATGCAAAAAAGAATTATTAAGAATTAAAGTGGGTGCCGCCTTAATATAATTCAAAGTAGTTCATATACTGGTTTATTTTAAACTAGTTTTTTAATTAGTTGTTTTTAAAAACAAGTTAGTTTGTTCCTATAGGGGTGTTTGCTGAATGGTTACGCAATGCATCAATTTCCGTACAGAGTCCAAGTTGTGCAATGTTTGCTAAACACTACCAGTTTGTAATTTAAATATCTTAAATAATAAAGAATTTTTAATCGTTTCACAGGGTTTTGAGGCTTTTCACAGGCGTTTCACAGGTTTTTGATCAGTTTTAAAGTGTGTTTACCACGTCTGTCTTGCAGTTCAATGTCGTAAATAAAAAAATGTGTCTTTTTGAAACAAAACGTTAGTGAAGCCTAAAGTCAATAATATTTGATGAAAAAACATGGTTAAATATATATAAACTTGTAATCTAATAAAAATTTGAAAATAAAACATGTCAAAATCAGAGTAGTTGCCGTCTTAATATAATTCAAAGTAGTTTATCAACCACTTATTTTTAAGTAGTATTTCAATTACATCATATATAATGCAATAAAAACTATTTAGAATTGATGTGGATGCCGCCTTAATGTAATTCAAAGTAGTTCATATACTAGTTTATTTTAAATTAATTTTTTAATTAGTTTTTCTTAAAAACAAGTTAGCTTGTTCCTATAGGGAAGCTACAAGAACTTCCACTCCCACTAGCTGGAGCCGGAAATCAAAGCGTGCATCCGTCGCTTATCATCTGCTCAAAAATAACTAAAAATACTCAGATCGTTACATGCTAAGACGGTGGCAAAGAACTTTTTTTTTTTTCTTTTTGTTGATGAAAAGTAATAAAATTTACTGTTGCGAATATTAACCTGTGTTTTTTTATTTACTTTATGTTACTTTTGAATTTAAAAGTAATTTTATTACAAAAAAAAACATTAAATTATCAAATTTATCCTTCTCTCGTATGTCTAATGACGCAGCTGTGTTTTTTTTTTTTTTGCAGAGAATAGCTCAAAACTGTACTTAAGCCATCCGTGGTAGTTGTTTTTTAATTTTGTATTTTTGGATTTTGGGCTTAGGTGAATCAAATATTTTTTTTGACAAGGTATCGAAGTATGTGCTTTCAAAGCAATGTATTAAACAATAAATTGCTTGGGTGAATAAGCATACGTTTATAATTCCCATACAATTCTCTTTACCCAAGCCGACTTATGTGATTTACCTATTGCTTTTTTTTCGATGTAATCATTTTTCGCTCTTATAAGTAATACAAAACTTATTCATTCTCTCATTTCATCTTTTAGTATTTATTACCCCACACTTCAATAGTGTTTACTTTAGTTAACGTTTAAACTGTTTACTTGATTTCAAATTGTTTTTATTATGTTTGCCATTCTGATGTATTTCTCTTTTTATTGTACTTAATTTGATGTTAACACTGTAAATTTGGTTGAAATTTGAACGCTATCGATGATGGTTTTTCTAATACCGAAACGCGCCTTTTGTTTTGTTTATTTCATTAAGCCTTTATTTTTGTATAACGTTAAGGTGATTCAACCATTACATCTTATTATAAACTAACATATATATTCATATACACAAAAAATGCACGTCTATTTGCTTAAACACATATACAAAATATGCACGTCCACTTGCTTAAAAAACAACAACACCCACACACACACAAACAAAAACCATCCTTCTATAATGCCTTATAGTCTACTTACTTTTCGTCCGCGTGGCATGCAAACGCCTCTTCCGAATGCCCATTACTTTTACAAAGGCATGGCCGCATCTAGCTTCCTTCTGTAAAGTATAAAAAGCATCATATGCACTTACGTGATCCTTTACTAAAATAAAGTGCAGGGAATGTACCCCCGACGATCGGAATCGTTTGTGTTTCCATTCTAATGCACTTTATTTAATGAGTATGATGTATGCATGAAAACGTAAGTTACCTGTACTGTATTGATATACTACGACGTGCACATAATCCATTTAAACCTTCTCCGCACCGTAAATTGTAAGCACTACTTACGTTTTCACTTACAAAAGAAGGTGAACGTAAGGCCACGGATCCTACTTATTTTTTAGCTCTCTTTCACTTTCTTTCATGTTTTTATTTAGTTTTTTATGTGCCAGTGATGTTTTGACGTTGAAAATGAGAAATTAAAAACCAAAACGGGATGGCAAAAACATTATTAAATGAAATACTTGCCAGTGAATTAATACAAGAGACAAACATTTTTAAAAATTACACATTTGGTGTTATTATCATTTTCTTAACTTTTCCCAAAATTACCAACAAAATAAATAATATTGATTTCAATAATTTCTTTTTTTTTAATTCAGTAAAATAAAATGTTTTATAAACAAAAAGGATTTCAGTTATTTAAAACAAAATACAAAAACTAGTACTAATAATAATAAAATGCATTAATAATGAAAACTTTACAATTAAGAATTATTTTTTAATTATCTTAAGTCCTCACATTTTTTTTTTTTTTTTTAAATACGTTCTTGTAGTTCCTAAACGCAGTGCTTATGTCACGTATGTACTCCTTCTCCGTGTATCCATCCTTCTTAATGGCTTCTGCAAAAGAGATGATTATTTTATATACAAATTGGTTAGAAAGAAGTGGTACCAAAAAGCGATGCATTTAAAGATGAATAATCTTTAAAAGATAGTTTGTTGCTGACACCGTCATAATTAAAAGATTGTATTAGGTTCCTGTCAATAAGGCGGTGAAGGTTTTTTAAAATACCTTCAGGTATTAATAAAGATTTTATCAATTGAGCCTATAAATAAGGAAATTAAAAGAAAATTAGATGACATGATCATAATAGAAACCAACATAATGAGTAGGATCTTGATAGCACAAATCATTAACTTTAGATAATTGGGCCACATTCATTATAGGAAATGTTGGTCGAACAATGTTTTGCGGGCCATTTTTTTTTTTTAATTTGATCAAATACAGCAAATATTTGGCTCATGGCTGTAAGATTTTTTTTCTGTGAAATAAATAAATATTACAACAGTTGTTTGCGACCTGTAACCTGGGTATAGAAATGCTTGACCTTAATATATATAAATATTTTAATATATTAAGGAAATCACGACAAGTTAGAAATAGGCCGAAAATCATTTTTGAGTTTTTTTTCAGCTGTCATTTCCCGGAAAATTGCCCTAACCGAAACACATATAGAATATATTTTGATGAAATATTTTTTATAATAAACAAAGCTTTTTTTTTAGTTTTTTTTATTATATAAAATATTCGTCGGATATAATTTGGCGGAGCTTTAAAAATGCAATTAAACTCATAAACCAAATTATGGTTTTTCCATATAAATTTTGAAGCGAAGCTTTTTACGCCCACCGTTCTGTGATTTGCTTGGAGTGAAATCTGAAAAATTTTCGACAGATTTTTTCTTAGATTTTTATATTTTGTCTTTGTTACTGTGTTTTTTCCAACAAGAAAATTTAATATAACAAATATAAAAAAACGTTTTTCTTCGCCTGCCGCGAGGACTCGAACCCGTAAACCCTTGATTGAATAAATCTCTATACTCCATCCATTGAGCCAAACACTTTCCTTATGCAATTGCATTGATTTAGTATTAACTGCAACTGAAACTATGTTGCAGCACATCCAATAGTCTATTAATGTGTTTGTGTGGTTTGGGTAGCTGCTTAGCCACTTGCTACAAGAGTTGATTAATAGATGTTTATGGTTTGGGTAGCTGCTAAACCACTTGCTACAAGAATCATCAGTATTGCCACTTTTCCACAATTGTGATAAATCTAGCACTTTTTTGGTTTTTACCACTATTTGAATTTTTTTAAAATCTATCACATTTTAATATATTTATATAAAAACTACTGCATTATAATTAAAATTTTAGAAATTTTATAGCATATAATATTTTATTAAAGTCTTAAGAACATTATATAAGAATTATTTACAATAAAACTAATTCAGCGTGAAAGAACTTGCTTTATGGGATACTTCTTATGATTTGTTTTGCTGTATTACTTCAGCCGAATTTTTCCTTAAGCAGAAAAATATATTCCAAAGTTTTTTTAAAATTCACCACTCATTTTAGACTCAACCTACCACTATTTAAAATTTGTAAGTGACAACACTGGTCATCATCCTCAGTTTGTTAGTGCCATCTGTTAACAACTGTTAACATAGCTGCAGTTATATAATCAATATTAAATCAACATCAAAATGTTACAGATCTGTTTGAATCGGTGGATAGAGTGTAGGTTTATTAATCAGTGGGTCATGGGATGGATCCTCATGGTAGGCAAAGTGAAGTTTTTTTTTTGATGTGAATGCGTTTATGCTGTTGTTGGTACACGCTTTTGTTTTGTCTTTGCATAGTGCGAAGGAAAAATTAACGCTTGCCCACAAGTTCGTTGAAATAACAATGACAGTAACATGTTATAAAATAAATAATATTATAATGAAATTTAATAAAATTTACTGGTGTGAATATTAACGTGTGCTTTTTTAATATATTTAATGTTTTAAATTTTTGAATTTAAGTTATTTAAAAAAAAAACATTAAATTATCATATTTATGAAACTGTGAAAAAGCTTTGCTTCTCTCGTGTGTCCAACAACGCACCTATGTTTTTTTACATCATATTACAGAAAGCAAGTACTAGCAGAGCCATTACCACATATGTGTCTGATTCTGAAGTATGTAAGTCTTATAGAATGTTTGATTGTAATAAGTGTTAAAATAACAATATTTAGAAACCAAGTACGAGTAGAGGTCGACCTAAACTTAGCTATGATGAATCAGCTGATAGAAGTAAACGTCGTAAAATTAAAAATTGTATTAATACTACTCCACCAGATGTCATCAAGGGTGCTAGTCGTTTTCACACCAGTTATTTATAGCTACAAAAACACTATGTGTAGGAAATTTTAATGATCTGGAATCCTTTTTTGAGGAAATATATCAGATTACCTATTTCAGTTATATGGGAGATGGGCGTATTAGTTAACCGATTTGATTAATTTTCACACCAGCTATTTATAGCTACCAAAAAGTATGTGTAGCAATTTTTAATGATCTGGTATAGTTTTTTGCAGAAATATACCGGATTACCAATTTCGGTTACATGGGAGGTGGGCGTATTGATCGGCCGATTTGGTTATTTTATTTTCACACCAGCTATTAACAGATTCAAAAGAACTATGTGTACCAAATTTTATTTATCTAGGGCAATTTTTTGGGGATCTATTCCAGATTAACGATTTCGGTTATATGGGAGGTAGGCGTGCCATTGATTCAATATGCCCAAATTTTTTTTAAATAATTCAATTATCATAAAACTCATCTTCACAAAATTTCGTGATTCTAGGGCAACTCCTTCTATTTTTGGCCACTCGCTATATGGGCTCGTTACACTGTGCGGTGGAGTTAAGCGTTTCGGTGGGTGAAGCATTCCCCTGTGAAATTGTGACAGTGCGCTTACATATAACCAAGTGTCATACCGTGACGTGTTGCTTTCATTGCCACACAGTTTTCCATAATACAGCGAAGCGTTCAGACGCACATTGTGTTGCTCTTCCAAAACAGTGGTAAAAATTTGTTTCCAAAAGTTTTTTGATAGAGTGAATTTATCGTGTTTATGCCAACTACTCAACACAAATTCGTATTAAGTGTTTTTGTGTGCGTTTAATGCGTTTTATTAGTTTTTTTGCATTTTGCAATTCATTGCAACAAATGCGACCGGTCACATTATTTGAAATGCGGCTACTACTCCTGTCGAAACTGCGTCTCTGACCTCGATATTAGCGATGTATAATAAATTTGGATTCGATGACTTTTATTCAGTTGGGATATTCACAGTTTAAACGTAAATTAACAAAGCTTATTTATAGCCTTTGTCATTTTTGAAACTGTGAGCACCTCAGCATATGTTTGCCGTATTCAATGATTTTGCAACCCTGTTATATATGCTGTAGATAGGGCATAAAAATAAGAGACACAAAAAACACGTCGAAGGGCTATTTTTATTTACGCGTGTTTGCGTATTTGCGTTTGCATGCAAAACAATAACAAAGAAAAATTCGCTTACGTAAGTTGGCGTAAAAATAACAAATCGTAAATTAAACAGGCCTGCGTACTTAAACTGTGAATAGCCCAAGTATTTTAGTTTCCTGCTGACTTAGAAGCCTGCCCGAGGCCATTAACCCGATTTATGTGGGTGTTTATACATGAAAACAGAAAGATTCTTTTAGTGAAATGTTTCACCCAACATTTTCAAAAATCGAAAAACAACTATTTTCGAAGTATCCCCTTAATTCTTTGCTGAAATCGAAACTGTTTAAGACCGAGCGCATAGAAATTAAGAAAAATGTCCATTTTGGCAATTTAAGCCAAAAAACATTAAAAAATTATAATTTTTGGGCGTACTGTGAGCAAGAGCATTGCACGAACATAATATTTGCATTTTGTCCGTTCGCAGAATTTTTTCTACGTTTCTTAATTTCGATTTTCTACGAACGAACAACTATTTTCTACGAACGAACGAAAGAACATCTTTTTTCTGCGAACGAACGAACGAACATCTATTTTCTACGAACGAACAGCTATTTTCTGCGAACGAACATCTATTTTCTACGAACGAACGAACTAACAAAATATTTAGTTTTTTCCCTACAAAAAAAAAAAAAGAAATAGCGGACACACATTTTGACGTAAGGCCGCGCGCATAAAGAAGCATATGAGCGTTTCGTTTCGGTGCTGTGCTCGAAGCGTTTTGGTGCTGTGCTGTTGAAAACGTTTTGCAAAACTTTTGGGTGCGCACAGTGAAGCTTTTCTGTACTTTCAGAAGAAGAGTTTCTGCAGGAAAGTTTATATTTGAAATTGTTGTATTTGAGTCAAATTTCGCCGCCTCTTATTAAGATCTTCATATTCAAGACTTTGAAATATACAGTAATCCTAAAGAACTTTTCGGCAAGAAAAATCATCATTATTTTGTATTGTATACATTACAAATTAAAATAGTCATATTAAGATGCCTAAAAAAAAAAGAAGAAATAAATTAAGTGATCTTTGGTTCAACGGCAAAGATTGTAAATTCTTCGATGCAGTTTAGAAGAACTTTTTCAAAACTATAATTTCTGGCCGTTTGTTTTTTTAACAACCACACCAGCCGAAAATTTTACGAAAAACATGATTTTTGGAGGTTATTTAAAAATGGCTTAGCTCTATGTAGGCTGTTCTATGGAGGTCGAGGCACCTTAATGTATATATTTTTCCAATATAATTCTAATATTTATAACAAAAATTCTAAGACGCATGCTACTTACATCGATATAACAGGTACATACACTGATAATTGTTCATTTACGATTGAGAAAATTAAGATTTTAGTAAATTGAACATGAAATGTACCTTTCGGATTGAATATAAAGTATAATATATAATAAAGTATTATATATATAAAGTATAATAAATATAAAATGTACTGCACTGCAAATAAGTTAAGACAAAGACGATTTTTTTTCAAAATTTCAGGATTGCCAAGATACCATATTTTTGTGTAAAAGTTAAAAAATAATAACAAAACTTAACAAATTCAATCGGAGAAGATCTTAATATAAATTTTTTATAACTTTTTCTTACTTTAAGACAAGAAAATTGTATCTTAGCAATTCTGGAATTCCCAAATTGAAAAAATAATCTTTGCCGTAGTTAGTTAGTTAGTTCGTTAAGTGAGGAGGGAGCAAGTCACCTAGTTACTGCGGCCTCAAGGGCCTATTGTAACAAACCTCTATAAGCTATAGTTCATCCTTAATCGTTAAGTGCGTTAGGAACAGAGCGATGTCCTTGGGTGAACTATCCGCTATTAGATGCGGTTCTAGGTACAATGCACCTAAGTAACGAAGACAGGTCCTGATTAGACCGTTACAGTGACACAAGATGTGCTCTGCTGTTTCTTCATCCTCATTACATAATCTACAGAGATCTTCCTGGACTATACCCATGGTTGATAAGTGTTTATTTACCTTACAATGTCCAGTTAGGAAATCTGTGACAAGTCCAATAGATCTTCCACTTAGAGTCAGGAATTGTTTCATTCTTTGGAGCGATGTGGTTGGCATGAATGTTTTAGCCTATCTGTACCTTCAGTTTGCCTCCAGTAGTGAAGTGCCTCTCTGTTTAGCCACATTTTAATGTTATGGGGCATAGTACCCCATGGTATCCCAGAAGAGTGCAGAATGGTTCTGGGCCTATGAAGGACCTTGCAGCCCCTTTCCTGGCTAGTTCGTCTGCGATCTCGTTACCTAAATAGCCGCTATGACCTGGTACCCAAATGAGATGGACTCTTATGGGTAGATACCTTGATAAGTAGCTGTAGGCAATCCCATACGAGTTTGGACGTGATTTTGTATGCACTAAGTGCAAGTAGAGGTGCTTTACTATCAGAGTGAATGTAAATGTTTTTGTTGCTAGTGGGACTGTTTACATACTCTCTTAGGCAGATCTCAATGACGTGGACTTCAGCTTGAAAGACTGAATTACCTGTACCCATGCTGGCATATATAGATTTTCCCTGCCTTAAGCCAAAAACTCCAGCTCCCACCCTTCATCTGTCTTTGAGCCATCATTATACCAGCCTTGAAAGTCACCAGAGAACCGTGGCCTCTCTTTTTCCCATGTGGTTCTGTTTGGGAAGGAGACTTGGAAGTAGAATTTTGGAAGGCAGAAATCGCAGGGTAATAACCTTAGATTCTCGTCCTTGGTTATTTCGTCTAACAGCGCTGAGTGAGTATTACTTGGTATAATCAAATTGTTGTCAATGATGAGCCTGGCTGTGAAGAGCAGAGCTTCTTTCTTAACAAGAAGATGTAATGGTGGTATACCAAGCAAAATCTCCAAAGTAGCAGTTGGAGCAGATCGCATCGCTCGGATGATACATACACAAGCTAATCATTGCAATTTACTGAGCTTGGCTTGAACTGTTTTTTGGAACGTTTTACTCCACCATACTGCTGCGGCATATAAGACGATAGGTCTCGTGATGGAAGTATACATCCACATGGTTAGTTTGGGACTTAGGCCCCAGTTTTTACCTACAAAGCTTTTGATTAGGTGTGGGTTCCATGTGAGTTTATCATCAAGCGTCACATCTAAGTATTCGACTTCTTTTGAGAAGTTAATAGTTTCACCGAGAAGAGTACGTTCAGTTAGATTTTCCCTGACTCTTTTCTTGGTGAAGACGATGATGTTGGTTTTCTTAGGGTTGACGTTGAGCCCTGTTTCCCTGCACCATTTGGCTACTATGTTGAGTGCTCTCTGAAGGAGATACGATAAGGTATCCTCGTATTTTCCTCTGATAAGGATCACGATGTCATCATCGTAGCCCTGCACATCGAAGCCATTTGAGCTAAGAACCTCTAAGAGTTCATCAACCACAATGGACCACAGTATTGGAGAGAGAACTCCTCCTTGTGGATAACCTTTTGCGGCGAGTACTCTTAGTTCTCCATGCCCAAAGTTGATTTCATATTCCTGACTTTCAGCACGTTATACACCCAAGCACTTGTTGTTCCATCAACACCTTTGCGCTGAATGCATTCACTTATATGAGGGAATTCGGTGTTGTCAAAAGCACCTTCAATATATAGGAAGCACCCGATTGCATATTCTTTGTTCCCCAGTAATTTTACAATCTTGTTTGTAAGGATCTGAAGAGCATAAATCGTTGATTTCCCTGGTTGATATGCATATTGTTGCAAATGCAGCGGATGGTCTCTAAGACAACCCTCTCTGATATGCCGATCAACAATTTTCTCCATAGTTTTTAGGAGAAAGGAGGTGAGGCTTACTGCCCATTTCAGGTATAAATCTAACAATAACCTCTCTCCAGGCTTTGGGTATAGTACCCTATGCGAAGCTCGTCCTAAAAATAGCTATTAGGAAAGGCATTAGTAGCACTAGGCTATTTTGCAAGAGTGCGGGAAAGATGCCGTCTGCTCCAGCTGCCTTGTATGGTTGGAATGTGCTGAGAACCCATTTTATCCTGACCTCGTTGAAGATTGATCTGGATAATCTCCAATCAATTATGTTTGGTGTTCTATGCCCTGTCTGTAATAGGTTCGTTGGAGTTCCAGTCAATGTAGTATAACCCGGGAAGTTGGCTCCCAGAAAGCAAGGAGCTTTAGAGTCTCGAGGCGATCATTGGTAAATGTGCCATTCGGCCTCCTTAACAGGCCGAAGTCATTAGTGTGAGTTTTAGATAGAACTCTGTGGATTTTTGCACTACTGGTCGTGTCTTTAAGACTTCCACCGAAGGACATCCATGAGTTCCTCTTTGCACTTCTAATCTCTTTGTTATAGTTGGTGAGGGCTTCTCTATAGCTGTCCCAATCACCAGTTAATTTGGCTTTATAAAATAGTTTCCTTGTTACGGTCCTAAGATTGCCAATTTCTTGTTCCACCAAGGAGTGTGCCTATTTCCAGTTTTTGTGGTCTCTGGGCAGGCTTGATGGTATGAAGTTTGGATAGCTGTGATAAGGTTGTGACTTGATATTTCAAGGTCATCATTGTTTCTTACCTTCCTATTGCAACGGTTTAAGTTTTCCATGAGGAGTTTATTATATAACTCCCAATCTGTGGATCTTGATTGCCTATAGGTGTTTTTAAGCTTGGTGCCTATCTCAATATCGAAACGAATTTGTTGGTGGTCAGACATGGACGTTTCCACAGAGACCTGCCAGTTTTCGATAAAGTTTTTTATAAATGGGGTTGAGAGTGTGAGGTCAAGGACTTCTTCTCTTATTCTATTTATAAAAGTCTGACGGACGGTTCCTTACATTCAGAATTTCTAAATTATACTTATTTATAAATTCTAAAAGGCACTCACCTCTACTGTTAATGTCGGAGCTGCCCCATATTGTGTGGTGGGCGTTTGCGTCACAACCCAATAGCAACTGCTTGTTGGTCCTGGCACAATGTTCCACCAGTCTCTGTAGCGCCAGAAATTGGAGATCGATAGAATCTCCAGGTAGGTAAGCTGAACAAATTATGATATCTGTCTTACCTGCCTCAGAGGGTATCTCCACCATAGCCGCAACTGGGTTCTTGGTAGTAAATTCTGGAATTAGAAGAGTATTAATATCACGTCTAACTTATAAACATGCTCTAGGTCTTCCTTAATGGAATGAATCATAAAGCAACTCGCCTGTGAGAGCCTTTATCTGGTTCCTATAACAATACGTTTTCTGGATAAAGGCAACATCAAGGTGATCCCGGTAGAAGCACAGTGTTAAGACTGCCGAGGCAGCCTTAGCATGTTGGAAATTTACCTGAATACACCTTAGCCCCATTTTACTTTTTTGGTCGACCGGGCCTGATTCACGCCCTCTTCCATTTGAGCTCCTTTCCACCAGACGTTCTTGGAGCGTCTGAGTGGATAGCTTGACGGGAAGTAATTGGTGGTGACCGTGGCAGTTTTGCTCTCTAAGTCGATTGAGACTGAGAGTCTCTGATGCTCGTCGATTGGAAACAACCATTTTTGGTGGTGGCCGTGGCTGTTGTGTTCTCTGAGCATATTGAGGCTGGGAGTCTCTGCTGCTCGTTGAACTAGCGTTCGTTACCGTCATTCGCTTGGCTGCCGGCTTTGAATGGGGTTTGACCTCCCTTATCGTATCTGGTTCAGCCTTGCGCTTAGGGTGGGGTTGTGTTACCGTCTTCCCTATATCTTTAACTCTTATATGAATTTGCTCGAAGCTTAGGAGGAGCTTCCCTCCTCGAGCACGGATTTTGTCCTTTGAGGCTTCATCGACAGACAGAGTTATTGTTTCACCACCTGTATTGCTCCTTTGCTGTCTCAAAACTCGCCAGCCAGATGTTGTAAGTCCCATGTTTTGCCTGGCCAGTCGGACCATGAGGGAGCTTGCAGGCATAACATCGTCGGGAGGAATGTAGGTGATGCAGGTGAACAGCTTGGGTATATCATTGCCCTCAGTCAACTTTAAGCTGGCATCTGGGAATGGTTTGATTTTCTCTGTCACAACCACGATCCAATCACGTGTCTCTTTATTTTAACAAGTTAGAAAGAGCCACCCATCCCTTGCTTGGCTGGTGATAAATCCTAGATTTGCAGACGTGTTTCCGGTTTTGTCAATGTCCGTCAGCAAACTTCAATTGATGAGTGTGATCTGCTCATCAGTCAGGATTTTGTTGGGATGCATACTATGCATGATAGCAACCTTACATGCGGCCATGGCGTCTCTGTAAGACTGTTTCGAGGTGCTAGGCTGATCGTCCTGAGCATTTTTGGTTAAAGATAGGGATTGAGCTGGTTGGTTCTGTCCCTGGCTTTCCCGTTGCTTGTGTCTCTTAGTCGACTGCTCTTGTTCGGTTGGAGAGTTATCCGCCGATCTTTGCCGCTTGTTCGCATTTAGATAAGCTGCACCCTCCTCTGCAGCGCGTTTTAAAGACAATGGCGTATCGCTGTCTTTCCAATTGCTTGGCAACTTCGCGTTCTACACCATCCCTGACCATGGCGGGTATCCACCTCTTTTGAGCACCAGTAAAGTACTCGTACCTCTGCTGGTATTCTTCCGTACCTGTCACACTAGAACCCAAAGGTTTCTGAGTGCTTGAGCCCGGGAACGCATCGACAGCTACATCATTGCTTGGTTCTGATAGGCTTTGAGATGACGCACTGTCCTTCCTCTTTGGTGTTGATTGGATATTGAGAGTGGCCGTTAGCATCTGCCCAATATCCGTTCCGGTGCTTTCCGGCGAACGGAGTAGAGATTCTTCTTCTGACTCCGGGACTTTTTTTGGTTTTTTATTTAAGTTATCCTTAAACGTTTCCTTACTAAGGGAAATGGGTACATGCAGACCCCCGTATGCACGCACCAAGGCTGTTATTATGAGAGGGCGCCCGGTATCTCATAGGGATAACGCTAACGATGCACATGTTTAATTCCCTGCACCATTCAGCCCTCGGCACGAATCCAGACACCTTGGCTTGGGAAGGTTTTACGGGGCACGTCAAGACTTGTCCAAGTTGAAAGCATGTTACGTCTTATAGCGTTCAAACTTATGTGTTACTAGCCAACCCTCCTCCTTTTTCATGGCTTGGGACAGGCAGGTTGAAACCTGGCGGAGTTATCTTTGCCGTAACTTGTTTTGCAGTGGAAATTTAAATACATATTTTATCTTAAAACCAGGGACTGATAACTTGGCAAGCCTGGATTCAAAAAATTTTTTTGAAAAAAATGAGAATATTTTTTTAAAATTAATTCGTTCCTCTTTCAAAAGTTGTCTTAACCCTCTATTTAAATTTTAAGATATTAGTGTTTTTTGTATTAATAAGTATAAGTGATATTTATTACAAATTAAACTACTAAGTTGCTTGTTGTTTTTTTATTGCCAAAATCTATTAGTATAAGGAAGTAATTTGGATAATACAAGTAATGTTACGTCACTACGAATAAAAAAAGTTTTGAATTGCCAATTCATATTGTATTTGCATGTCAATGTTAAAAATACGAAAGTACTCGTATAGTTTAAAAACTTTATTAAAAAAGCCTTAAGTATTAATCGAAGCTTACGAATAAATTATTAAAATATCTAAATTTTAAATTTAAGATTAAAAATTTTGAACTGACAGTATGAGAGGATACCGCTAGTTTTAAAATGGAAGCTACTTTCTGCCGTCTTATTTCTTCGACATTAGGTAAGTTTTTATATATCAGATTTGAAGCGCTCACGCTGTACCGTTAACAACGATTTCTTTCTCATTATCAACTCAGTTCGTGTCATAGAGTGGATAAGACGAGTTTTGAAATGAAACCATTCAATTATTGAAGTAATTTGAAATGAGAAATAGCAAATATATTTCAAATATCGCTCACTAAATACAAAACAGTCACAACACAAAATTTTTAAATGAAGCAAAGCCATACAATACAATGAGACAAAACTTTTTTTAAACTGTAGAGAAAGATGTGTGCAAAATGAATTTGATGTGTTACATTCAAATTATATCATCACTACGAATAGTTTTTTATTAAAAAGTTTTGAGTTCTCTGTTTTGTATTTAGTGTGCGATTTATTTCTCTTCGTTCTTTTTATCACTACGAAAAAGTAAAAAATCACAAGTCTGGTAGTTTTTGTCCAATTTCCATGTTTAATTAAAATTGAAATTAAAAACGAACTGCTTACCATATTTTTTAAAAACTAGGACTCAAAAAAGTTATGAGTTTTTTTTTAAAAAAGAGGGAAGCGCAGACATGAAAGTTTTGACAAAAAAAAAAAACCCCCCATACAAGCTGCTCACATTCAAAGTTTATTTAACCGTAGATCAAGCTTTAAAAATACTTTATAATTCCAGTTATGTATCGTTTTTGATACATACTAAAATTTCATAGGAAAAAAGTTCAGTTTAAAAGTACTTTATCATTCTAGCTATGTATCGTTTTCGATACATACTACAGTTCAAAGGTAAAAATATAGAGTTCCTCAAAGGTTAAAAACCGTGGACGCGCCATAATTTCAAATACTCACAATTAAAACTAAAAAATAAAATTTATGAATATTAAAAAAGGCGGCTCCCCAACAAATAAAACACAACACAAATGTCCAAAATTGCGTCGCGAAGGACGTGTACCGCAGCAAAAAACATTTGAAATACCATAAGTATCAAAATGATACATAGCTCGAATTATGAAAATATGATAAAAAAATAACAGTAATAAGAAAATCAACAAACTCACAAAGAATGTGGTATTTTACCTTTTTTTTTACTCGTAAGAAGTTATAATAACACGAAAACGAAATATATCATTTTTGATACAAAGCTCGATTAACGGTTAAGTGAGTGATAACAAAACCAAAAAAAAACATTATTTGACTGTTAATATTCTGACACGACTGCGCGTTTGATATCCACTAGAAATTGGTGCTTTTTAATCGTAATAGATAAAAGTTCAAAGGAAACTTCTCTGGCGGCATTTCGATATTTGGACGAGAATTATGAGTGTAATTCAATTCAAGGACACGACAGGTTCTTTCGTTAAATGATACAAAAGAAAGATATAACGAAGAGAAGAGAGAAGGAGAAACAGCACATTGATAAAAGGACCATCGAAAACCCTGTGATTTGTCCATTCAGCATTTATATACACCGAAAAAAAAATTACCACAAACACAAAACTATTACTATTCAAGACATGTATAAGAAATGCATAAAAATATGTAGTCACTTTCCTACGCCATTATAAGCTGCGTAATGACAACAATGATGACGATGTTTGCATATGTCGGCAAACTAGACGCGGTCTTTTTTTTACTCTTTTCATCAATTTATGCGTTATTGAATGTATACTGGTATTTTTTTTTAATTATATATATATGATATAACACTCACCCCACTGATCCCACCCTCACTCCACTTATCCCACCATTCCCCCCACGCTACGCGACTGCCTCTCAACATTTTTTTCATGACATCTATCCCCTATCTGCCACCCTTCTTTGGGTCCTCATACAAAAAACACAAAATCTGTCGAAATTAGTTTATATCGGCCGTAGCTGCTCTCCTAGAGGGGTCAAATATATAATATGATCCTATTATTGTCTTTCCCTCAACATGTCTACCCAACACACCTACCCTGTCTTTGGGTCCCTATACAAAAACACAAAAACTGTCAAAAATAGTTTATATCGGCCGTAACTGGACTCCTAGTCAAATATATGAGCTGGTCCTATTAATTTTTGCCCACATCCTCTCCCCTATCTGTCACCCTTCTTTGGATCCCCATACAAAACACGAACGAACGCACATCTATTTTCTACGAACGAACAAACTTGTTTTTTTTATTTCCCTACGAACGAACGACCGAATAAAATATTATTATTTTTTTCTACGAATGTACGAACGTTCGTGCAAGGCTCTGCTGTGAGTAGGTCATGCAATCCCGACATCCCAGGATCCCGAACTTTTTCCAGTCCCGGGATTGTAGGCCTGAAATCTATTTGGTCGTAGGTAGGCGTGGTTTTCATTCGATTTTGCCAAATACCATAGAGATGGTTCTTATTATATATCAAAGCTCATGTGCAAAATTTCGAGACATGTCTTTAATTATTTTGTTTTTTAAGAGATTTTAGTTTCATGGTTTTCATCGGATTTTGCCCAATATCATAGGCATGGTTTATATTAAATTTCAAAGGTTATGTGCAAAATTTCCAGACATTTCTTACTTGTTGCAGATTTTAAAGAGATTTTTCGTTTAAAAAAAAAAGTCAATGGGAGGTAGGCCTGGTTTTCATCCGATTTTGACATATATAATAGTGATGGTCTACATTAAATATCAAAGCCTATGTGGAAAATTTGAAGACCTTTCTTTAAATTGAGCAGATTTTTAAGAGATCCTACGGTTGATATAAAGCCACTTTGTATGAGAGGTAGGCGCGGTTTTCATTTATGTAGAATTTATGTTGAAGATAGTGGATTTATATTGAAGAAAAATTGCAAAATGTTTTAAAAAAAAATGTGAACCAACCAAAGTGGCAAATAAGAGGCTGTCAGATGGAATAGGTAAAGAAATGGACATATCGCACACTAAATACAATACAGTCACAACTCAAAATTTTTAAATTTCTAGGGGAAGCATAAAACAATTTTATTTTTGAAGGAACTCCATCCAAAGCAATGAGACAAACTTTTTATTTTAAACTACAGAGAGAGAAGATGTGTGCAAAAAGATCTAATGAAGATCTGATGAAGATCTGATGAGCAAAAAGGGTCATAATTTTCTCGCATCGCTTCATTACAACGTCATGTACACGCAAATGACATTACAAAACAAACAATTTTTTCATTTACTTTGATAATTGTTGAAATCAATAAAAAAACTATAAATCAATACTTATGACCATTTTTTTTGTAGTATTCTTTCAAAAAACACTTTCAGAATCACGTTATATTACATAAAGGTACCCTTAAGATCCCATTTTCAACAGGTTTATAATAATAAAACTTAAATTCAAGGCACATTTAAGTGGCTGTGATTTTTTTTTATTATTTATTTTTATTTGTTGTTTTTTTAACATTTTAGTTTGTTTTTATTAATAAAATAAAATAGTTCCTATTTTTTGTTGGATTTTTAAAATTATTTTAAAATTGTCAAAAAGCAATCTATTTTTTGTTGTGTTATTTTTAAGGCTTGACCTCAACTTGTTCCTTTTTAAATTATTTTTAAGTTTTGTGTTTGAATTGGCTCTTAAAATAAACATTTTAAAAAATAATTTAATTTCGTTTCATTGATTTTAAAAGTTGGAGAACACTTTTTTCGATTTCCAAAAAAAAAAAAAAAATCATTATTTTCGGTTGCTTCAATTATTTTGAGTTTAAAATCAATTGCAGATTTTTTTAGGTGTGTTTTATTGTAAAAACAACATATATTTCAATTAAAAAACTTATTTGTAAATTAATTAAGACCTTCTTTCATAAGTTTTAAGTTATGTGTTTATATAACTCCAATAATTTTTTCAATTATTAAAAGTTATATTTTATCGAGCTCAACGTCAATGTTGCTTTCCTTATATAACCTTTAATAATTGAAAAAATTATTGGAGTAATATAAACACATAACTTAAAACTTATTTAAAACTTTTTTAGTATAGTTGCAATCCCGGGATCGCCAAAATAACCCGATATTGCAGGCCCTAGCTGTGAGCCTCAAAAAAAAAAAAAAACGAAACGCTTTATCCCACCGCACCCTACTGTAATGCTACTATTATTTAATATTTTATCTCTTGCTTCTAATATTTATACTTAATTTTTATATGAAATTCAAAAATATTAAAAAAACAAAGTCCTTTAGTAAAAAATTAGTTTTAATTTCTTCTCAAAAAGCTTTTTTTTAATATAGGGCAAAAGGGTCTTTCTGCATATTTTATCATACGAAAAGATTTCATTTCCAATGCAATACTGTCTATCTACCATAGCAGCTAAAATTACGCGAAATATTAATATATAATAAGTTTTTTAGTTGTGGCGTTTAATAAACACTTTTTGTTTAAATTATAGAATTTGCGAACAAAAAAGTTCTTTCGCTCTCCTAAAAAATTACGTTTTTGTACAGAGAAAGTTTTAATATAAGCCCTCTATATATTATCTGGTACGTACAGTGGCGGATCTAGAACTCTCCAGAGGGGGACTCTAAGATACCTAAAAAAAAATCCAACATGAACAAAATTAAAAAAACATAACATATGGTATATCGGTGATTCCATTTCAAATCGAACGCTTTTCGAAACTCACACATTTGTAAAAATATAGTTTCTGTGGTCGATATTACTTAAGAAAATAGAAAAATTTACATACTTTTTAATAACTATTTTTTTTTTTGCAAATTACATAGTGGAAAATTAAAAAAAGTCTAAATTTGTCATTCGGACATGTAGTAAAACAACTTTATCTTCAAAACCGTACTTTTACAAAAAAATGCTTAAGACGTATTTTAAAGATCTGGAATTGATCTTCCAACTATAAAGTGTAAATTTTAACCAACATTTTATTGAAAAAATTATATTTTTTTGGCCATGGTAACTTTTGAAAACATTGTCGTACTGAAGCATTACTTTGTAATGCATTCTCTTATTACTATTTTAAACGAATTTTTTAAAACTGACTACACAATTTTTACATACAAAATACTTTTATTTTTAATTAAAAATACAATTTTTAATAATTTTCTTACTTCTCACGGTATTTTATTATTTTCCAAGTAGTAATATACCTAGTAATATAAAATCAAAAATGTTTACAAACAAACAACTAAAAGAAAGTGTATGACTCCAAGGCTCAAAGGCCATCCTCAGAATCAATGAGTTCCAGATCCAACCAGAAACATTAAACAAATACTGTTCTTTATCTGGACATTACCTATTGCCATCCCCTATAATGGGGATTGACAATAATTTTATTTAAGGTCCCACTGACTTTTCTATTTTCTTTTTTTTTTTCTTAATGTGTATTTGGAGCCCCTAAATCCAAAGCTGTAAAATAAAGGTCGGTCTCAAATAATTTAGGTGATATAAATCATAAAATTTTGAAAAGTGTATCATATTATTTATACAGAAGAGTAGTTCTAAGAAAAGTATATACCTATTAAAAGGGTACCTATGATCGATGAAATGTAATATTAACTGCAAAATTCCATTCCATACGTTAAAAATTCGAAGTATTTCAATTTGATCAGTGAAAAACTCCAATCATCAATCAAGAGTTCTCAACTTATTACTGTTTAATTAAAATTGATGCCAATGGCTATTTAACTTTGATTATTTAATAAAATTAAAGTGCACCAAGAGCAAACATTTTTAAAATTGAAGTGTTTGTGTTTTAAGGGCCTCCGGGAGTTTTTCGAAGAAAAAAGACACCATTTTAAAACTTTTGTTTTAAGCTCTGTTTTATTTTAGAACAAAATTTTTTTACATTGTTAAAGTATGAGTATTGAGGACTTATCCTTGACATTTTGATCCAAAAATATTGGTCGATAAAGTAGAAAACTGCAATGCCGCTTTGATATTTGAAAAATATAAATTTTTGTCAAAATGACGGGCGTAAAACGAAAATTTTCATTTGTTTTTTTTTTGCACAAAATTGTGGTCGATTTAGGTTATAAATCAAAAAGTATGTATCAAAACAAAAATTAAATTAAAAAACGATTAAACGCCCAAGAGATCTTTACTAATATTTTTAGACCAAAATTTCAGGGATAAATCTTCAATAGTTATACAGTAGTGCTCCAATATAACGAACACCGATTTAATGAACTTCCAATATAACGAATCCTTTTATCATATGCGTTGGTGACTCTATATTGCGAACATTTGAAAGTGCAGTTATTGTTTTTAAAGAACATTTTACTTTTCTTAGCATGCTTCGTTTGTTTTTGAAATTATAATGACCAAAAAATATATATATGTAATGCTCAAAAAGTTCCGTTAGGCTTACATGCCTACTGTGTGGTTCCCTGTTTTAAAGAACATTATAAGTATTTTGTAATTGAGCTTACATTTTGCATTTAGAATGTGAAGCACTGTTTACCAGTGAGCTTTAAAAATAATAAATAATGCCTAAAACGCGTAAGCGTCTTCATTTCGGTGAAAAATTAAAAGTTTTCAAAAATGCATAAAATGAGCTGCATAAAATAATGTGAACACCCCAATCAATTTTTGTATAGAAGTTTGCAGCAAAGTTTGTAAATTAAATGCCCATTGTCCACAAAAACAAACGCATATTCGAGATTTTCTTGATAAAAAATAAACAAATTCATATGTTTTGTGCTTTTTTTAATTGTATACTTTTAAACATAACATAAATACATATATAATGTAATCACATGGTTGGCGAATGAATAAACAAAAGGGTTACCGATTTAATAAACTTTTCGATATACCGAACGACCCCTTACATTATATCTTTCGTTAGATTGGAGCCCCACTGTACTTTAATAATGTGAAATAAATTTTGCTCTAGTGTAAAATACAGTTCCAAAAAAAATTTTTTTAAACGATGCCTTTTTTTTTTTTCGAAAAACTCCCGGAGGCCCTTAAAAAAGGATATATAAAGATTTACCAAACATATTTATTTTCATGATAGAGATGTTCTTCAATTATTCTGAAGTGACCTAGGAAAATATGTAAAGTTTTACAAAAGTTATTTATGAAAACAAAAAAAGGATGAGCGTAAAAATTATATTGAAAGTCGCTGCGTTTTTTAATAAAATTTTTTAATGAATTTTTCACATAAAGAATGGACGCCGAGCCAAAATATTTTTATGAAAAATCGGTGTAATTTTAAATAATATTTTTTAATGAATTAATGATATAAGGTATGAGCGCCGCAGGCGAAATATTTTTATTACAAATATCGGCAATTTTAACTGAATCGGTTTTAACTGCTCTTATGAATGTACAAATTTTGTAATAATTCAGCTTGAACGTTTGAGGTTTAAATCTGATGTATTTTTCACGATAATTTTAATCTGTTTTTCCTTGTCAATTTGATCATGTCGAAATTTTGCAAAATTAGCTTCCTCTCACTTTAAAATTTGCACTGAAATTTCAAACTTTCACGATTTTTATCTCCTTAACCATTTGAGACCGACAAAATTTTATTGCAGCAATAGGTTTATAAATATAGAATAAAAGTAAAAAAAAATATTTAGGCGTGGGCCCTAAAGTAAAATTATGCCGGCGATTGTTGTGTCAGCAGTAAAGAACTAATTTGTCAAAACTTAATCAAATTTCTAACCCTCAAAGATTCTGTTTTTTCGTCTGTAGTTATTTAATTTTTATTAGGTTTTAAGGTATTTTTCTTTTTTTAATACCTAGGATGTCGCAAGCTGTGTTCCTCTTCATTATTTTTTATTTATTTATATGCGTCAAGTTTACTTATTACATTCAAATGAAGTTTCTTTCTAGTTTATTAAAATCACAGCCTCCACCCATTATCTTACGTGTTTTTCGTACTCTTTCAGTTTAGATTGGTATAGACATTAAATGTTTGAATTTCTTTATCGAACTTTGCTAAATTATTGCTGCGACTGAATTTATTAGTTTTGTTGCCCAAAAGGGAGGGGAGGGGGGGATGGTAGGATTATTTTCCCATACAAAAAAATTCACCAGGGGGTGGGCTAAAGCTCTTTCAGCCCGTATGTAGATCCGCCACTGGGTACCTTTATAAATGTTTGCGTTGTCAGGGGGGTTCAGACGATAGCATATGTTGGCGCGCATGGTAGGACAAACCAGGTATTTGACCATTGGAACGCTCGAAACTGAAGACTGACAACATGTTAACTTAAAAATTTTTTGATATCAAGGCCATCACGCAAGGTTCGACAACATGTGCTATCGTCTGAATCCTTCGGTTCAAAAGCTTTCAGTCGTATGCAGACTCCAAGTAAACAAATTACATCATGTTGTCGTTTGTTCGTATATATAACAATACATTTGTTTACATCTGATACTTCACACGTTCGCGGACGCAGATGCTATAGAATTCATTTTCATAGGTATGCAAAATAACATTCAAAATAAATGCAAAATAACAAAATAAAATAGCATTCAAATTTAACTCTCTAAAGCCTAGGCCCGCCTCTAGGCGGGGCTTACGCCAATCGATATAAGACCGTTATCCGTGGAGAAATTTTCAAATTTATTTCTTTAGAGTGTAGACGAATATCCAAGCCACATTTAAGTTTTTACCGCATGGAGCTCGCACGCTCCTTTTGACAATTATTATTTTAATTTGAAAAGTGATATCGAAGTGAAAATGAAAGGAAACGGAAAAAAATATTGGTGATTAGGAAATTGTTCACTTCATAAATACCTGTATTACTATTAAAAATCTAAATCAAGCCTCTCAGCTTATTTTTTGTGCTTATACCCAAGTCCTCTTTTAGGCGTAGTCGACATTTTAACCTGTAGCAAGCGAACAAAGTATCAAAACGAAACTCGATTAGTTTTTCTCTTCAACAAATTATTCTAATCTGATTTTTGGATCTCAAACAAAAAAGTGGCATTAGAGTAGGGCTGCCATACGTCCCGGTTTTTGATTACTTGTCCCGGTTTCCCGGTCCAACGTTAATATGTCCCGGATTTATCTTAAAAGGATCCAATTTAAAGGTTTAATTAGGAGAAAATTTGCAAAAATACATTTTTAAAATTTGCAACTACTTTTTAAATGTGAAGTAGTAGTCAGATCATCTTTCATCTTCAGTAAGTTGAGCTCCTCCCTAGCAATAATCGGTAATTTATATATCACCTGCAAAATCCAATCTCTTACTAGCAACAGCTGTCTTTCATTTAATTTATTGTGTGTTTCATTTAAGTTTCGAGTCAAAGTTTGTTGTTGTGCAGCAGAGTGGTCCTTTATAAAACGAGGTAGAAGTGATCACGATTCTTTGTGCACGGTGGGCGGTTAGACATTGTTGACCACATCGCAAATGCCAAAGATAAATCGATGCTTTGTGAACCTTCAACTTTAAAAGACATTTCTCCGTTTTATGTGAAACAAAACACCACACAATGTCAACTGACCTCTGCCGCTGAGTTAACAACTGCATATAAAATTATTGATCGCCATCAATCGTTTAGCTCAGTAGATTGTACTACTAAACTAAGTGCACTCTTGTATCCGGACACGGAAATAGCAGCAAAGCAATCAAAGCAATCAAAAAACCAAATCAACAGCTTTAATAAAGAACGTTTTGGCTCAGCATGCAGTTGCAAATTTTGTAGAAATATTAATTAAAAACGTGACTTTTTATGGAATTTCAAATATCTTTAAAAAATATTGTAGCTTTTGGTGCTGATATTACCAATACTAACTTTGGTGGAAGGAAAAGGCAGGGAATAAATAACATTTTTTATAAATTAAAAGAGGCTTCAGGAAAAAACGTCGAGGAAATTCATATACTTCACACACAGTTTCGACTGCTGTGGATGTGATGTCAATCGATGTGAAATCTGTGGTAATTAAAATATATATATATTTTTTCTATATTTACTGTAAGAACTTATTTACTTAAAAAATTTTGCGACAATGCGGACACAACTTACAAATGAATTCTTTCTTATAGAAGAAGACGGTGGATCTCATAAGTACCCACTATAGAAAGAATCTTGCAAATGTGGAAGCCACGTGCAAATTTTTTTGCTGACGAACAGCACATTCCTTTAGCTGAAGTTTATGTGTCAATTGTTCACTGCCAATCTTTCATGGTTGAAAAACAAATTAAAATAATGTGAAAATACACAATACAATTATGGAAGTGTAAAAACTAATAAATTACACTAAAGATGGTTTAAAAGACAGGTTTGAAAATTAATTTTTTGGAATCCAAACAAATATTATTTTAGACCAATTAAAAGAAGTCCGTTTATATTCAAGAAAAATATTAATTTTTGAAGAGGATGCGAAACATGTTTTTAATACAGCAAATAGTTATTTGGAACAATGGACATTTCAATGGAACTATGGCAAAGTGGACAGAAGTTCAAAAACTATAATCTATCATTTTTATTGAAAAATTAAATCTAGTCTTTTATGTTGAGAATGAAATGTACATAAAAAAAAAAATATGTGAAAATATAATTTTTGTAACTTTATTTTAAATGTTTTCTTGTCGACAGTTATTTCACCAAAGTGTCCCGGTTTTGCCATAAACATATCTGGCAGCCCTACATTAGAGGGTTAACAGTCAATTTTTATTCATAAAATTTAATACAACCTTAAGATTTTGAAATTTATATATATTTTAAAGTTATGAAAAATGGATTCATTAGGTACTATCAACTATTTAATCTTTTCTCCATGTATTCTCTTTTCCTCCGTAAATTGCTCCGTTTCAAAAAAATTGGCTGTCTATTTTTGCTGCTCACTGAAATTTTGAGCGTCCGTGAACGTGTTAAAAGACGCAGCGCTTTCTCATAAAAGCAACCTTCGTTTTCGAAGTTAATAATGGGTCTGTTTCCGTACTTGATTGTATTAACTTGCGATGTACTAGAACGTGTGTCCGTACTTTTTTTAGCTAGAAGAGCAAGCATAAAATCGCTCTCTCGAGCTCGAAAGTTGCTCGAAGTGTGCTAGAAAAAATTTGTTCCATAAAAGCAAGCATCAAGAAGAACAAGCAAGTGTCGTTTGTTGTTTGCTTATGTTGTGCGATAAAAAGTAAATTTTTACAAATTGTTATATATCAATACATATAAAGATATACAAATTATGAAGATAAAATTGGCGCCGCACAGTACTCCGTCCTTTGGACAAAAATCAAAAAATTCATGGAAAAGTTGAAAAGGAAAATGTCCAAATAAGCGAAAACAACAACATTTTCATTCACTGGTGTGGGTGTTGCAGCTCTTCAAACTTGAACTTTGTTTCAGCTAAATTGCTCATCTGCATAGTTTGTATACGTAAACAGGTACTGCAAAAATTGCCAAAAATACAATTCAGGTCGTTTTATATAAAATAAACTTTTTTTGAATAGACAAAAAACGAAAGAAGAATATGTTTTTGAATTTATTAAGATATATTAAAAAACATAAATATTATTTTACGTTAAGCAGAAAATATTTTTTCTGCATAATATATGATATTTAACCATTTTTAATAGTCAATAAAAAACGATTTACCCAAATTTTCCAAAAAGTAAGTAGTTTCGTTTACTATTGAATCCGGTTTTTCCCACTTTTTTAAAATATTGCCTTTTTCGAATGGTCCATTCACCATTTCTCCTTTTTCCACTTTAATATAAGTAAGGCAAATAAGTATTTTTCCTTGTAATTAATAATAAATGATTGATTTGCATTCTTACTTTTATTGTAAAAGACTTAGCATCGATAAACAGTTTAAATGTTTCGATAAATGTTTAAATCAACGATTGCAATGATTTAAATGACATATCGTACCATAACATCAAAAGTCACACAACTCAAAATTTAAAATTTTCTTACATAGTTATGACATTGAAAATAACATTATCAGATTGTTATTTCTAGAAAATAACATCCTAATATATAAGAGGCAAGCACATTGCTCTGCACCCATTGTCGCTTAAACTGTAATTATTTTTTGTGAGCAGCCTAAAAGTATGCACAGCAAATTTTTTTGATACTTATCAGTGATATGATTGACTTTTATGTATGTGCATACTTTCAGGCTGAACATTTTTCAGAACAGTTGTAAAAGCACTAGCAATGATGGCAAAAAATAATTGCAGCTTAGCGTTAATGGTTCCAACCCGTCGCAGGACGGGTTTTTATACAAGTTATATTATCTATATTATTATAACGCAAGCGCATTTTTTGTGATGACTATCAAATCTATACTAAAGGCGCGATTTTCGTAAATAGGGTAGCAATCGAAAGGTCTTGCTTTGTAGATGTGCAATAAGGTCTTATTTTTTCTTAAATATTGTGTTTTTTTTTTCTTAAAATGCTAAAACAATTTGCTATGAAAAACAACTAAATTTTTTTGTAATGCCTAAAAGTATGTGATAGATTTTTATTATAATGATAAGTAACAACTGCGCTTCAAAGATAAAAATTGTCCATAATATAAAAAAAAATTACATTTCACTAGATTTTTTTTATTTTAGCGTTTTAACACCACACGGAATTACTAGTAATCTATATTAATAAAAACCATTTTCTGTTTGTTTGTTTGTTTGTTTGTTTGTTTGTTTGACTTTTATACAAATCTAAATGGCTGAACGAATTTCTCTCAAACTTAAAACGTGTATTTCGTGCGTCCTAGGTTAGGTTTTGGCATACTTAGTTTTAACCACACCCCATTTTACCGCCAACAAATCAATAAAAATGCAATATTTCAGACTGTTTCAATTGTTTGAGATTAAATTTTGGTAAATTAGTTTGTATGGTTACTTTCGGCAACTGTGCCAAAACTGGGTTTCCACGCCCTCTTTTACCGAACAGAAATCATTGAAAAAACTATATTTCAGACGGTTTTGGTCATATAAAACTGAAATTTGGTAGTTAAGTTTGTATGTTTACCGTCGGCAAATGTACTAAAATGGCCGTGGTGACACTATAATTACGCTCACTTTAAAGAAATCATGAAGACTAAAAACCTTCTGAACCGATTGCGCTGAAATTTTGGCAGTAGATTGTTTTCGAGCACGAGATAGTTTACGGGGAAATAATGTTTACCACACCCCCTTTCACCGCCCACAAATAAAAAAGTATGGTTGTTGAAACGTCCATGGCGAAGCCGCGGACCACTGGGTCCTGCTAGTTAATTTATAAATTTAAATTGTTGCACTTTTTTGCTAAGGTACGACGTGTTAGACATATGCATTGCAATTTTCGCTTTGCTTCGTTTTCTTTACCGTTACTTTTTGCTGAACGTAAGTAAAATGTATATTAGAGTATTTTTAGTAAAGAAGGGGAAACAAATTGTGAATATATTTTTATTAAAAAAATGGCATTGAAAATAACTTATTCTGATTTAGTCGATGTTATTTAAGATCGTATTTATTAGATTATCTTCAACAGAGAATTTTTCGGGAGATTCAGAAAAACGACAATAAATCATTTTTTTTTTTAAATATTTGGTTTAATAGGTTTTTAAAATTGTAACAATAAATGAAATAAAAAGTTTGGTGCAACTAAATCCCGTTTTTTTCAAATATATTTGTCAAAATGCTTGCAAAGGGGTAAAGGAAAAAATTTGCAAAACTACAATTTTCAAGAAAAACCAAAATGTTAGCCATTTTTGCAAGATAATGATTTGTTTGAATTAAAATTTTCGAAGTTAAGGCAATGAAGTGAGATTTTGTGTTACTGTTATTTGGTGTTTTGTATTAAAAAAACCCGATTTAATCAAAAACCGTTTACAAAATGTAAAATTTTTCATTTTTAAATTTTGAATATTAATATTCATTTAGAACCGAAATTTCATTCAATTCGAGCCACACCTTCTATTTTGTCTCTTGTTTGTATGGGGTCGACGCACTGTGTGTCGTTTGCATTTGTAACAGGTTAATATTGGCGCTGTTTAGGTTTGATAGGCAATAAGCTGTTTTCAACTTTCAACGTGCTTGCAACTAGCTAGAAGTCGTATCATTTCTTTTGACACTGTCTTCAAATTTTGACTTTCACTCGACAATGTGTACGGAAACACACCTAATATTTCAATTTAATATTTATACCAATCCCGGAAATAATTTCACTTCTACAGTGCGTGCCGGCCACACACATGTTTTTTAATTTTTTACTACTATTTGCAAATGAGTTGAGTTCTTATCGTTTTGAAAAAAAAAATGCATACGATAATACTACATGCACCAACTATTTCTCTTAACGAAGGACATCGTAGTATCCCAAACGTCTATTTTATTTAATAAAAAAACGTATCAAAAGTGCTTCTTAACATTGGAAATTCATAGCCACAAATTTTTCATGTCCTTGCAGGCGTTGCAAATTCTATAAATATTTAAGCAGCCTTCCGCATTTCAACCCAATATTCGATTTTCGGGTAAGTCGACAAAGTTGCAACTGTCGTGTACCACATTATGTTATTTCCATGAGTTTAGAGGGTCCGAAGGCAAGACGACACTTTTATTGCTTTCGTTTTGTAAAGATGCCTTCTTTTTTTTTTTTTTTGTGTTTCGTGCCTAACATTATGTCCTTTGACGCGCAAATAACGTTGCGAAAAATGTTCTCAAAATGGTTTGCAACACATTAATTTTTAACGAAATGGTTTTTGCCTTGTAAGTTATATTAGAAGCACTTCAAGAAGAGAGGTTGATTGTAGAAAGGTGGATGTCAAGAATACTGGAGGAAACGAAAATATTCATGCACTCGTGAAGCAAGGGTTGTTGCGGTGTTGTTTTGACAGCAAGTTGACACTTATAAATGAACGCGAATGTGTTTCTTTCTGTTTTCACGAGGATGCCGTCAAGTTAGCAACAAAATATTAAAAAAGTTATATTTTTCCATGTAGCAAAATTTCCACGTCAGCGTCTGCTAAAGGGTGAGTCTTTTTTAACATTTTTATATTTTTTGTTCTCTTTGCTCATAACGTTAACGAAAGGATAAACTTTTCTGCACTAAGAAGAAATCATTTATTTTCATTTATTGTTTCACATTTCCCACAGGACATTAAGAGTTGTAATTTCCCATAGAAAAAAACTGACGCAGAAAACTTTTTCTTACACGATTTTTATTTACTCCAAGTCCGAAAGTGTTCATAATTTTGTTGACTTGTCTTGTAAAATATAATTTCACTGCAGAATAAGAGCAAATAATTTGATCAAAATGAAAAAAATCCTGTTGGTAAACTTCTACCGAAAAGAGAAAATATCTCCGGAAAAAATTAATGCTGAAAAGGGTTGCTGTAAAAATTAATTGAATTTATCCATTGGCAAGGAAAGTAGTTATTGATTAATTATGAGCATATACCTTAATAAACATTGGCTTAGAGTAACCAGAACTGCCAACAATTATTCATTTTTTCGAAGTGTAACTTTTATAGCCGCGTATACAAAAATATGGCAAGCTATATAGGGGCAGGGGGGAAGGGGGGGGGGGGGGAGGTAAAACCAATGTAACGAAATGGTTCTTCTGAAAAAATCACACATCAATTCGCCGCGCTAGTTGTATAAAAACGAAAAATTGTTATTTAAAAGTTTTAATTTTTTTGCTTCCACTGAGGATTGAACGCACTATGATCGGATCCGTAGTTGGCTGTTCTACCCACTTAAGTCAACAATCAGTTATTCTTCTCTTTCCTTTATGATTGAATTGAGTCTTAGCATGTATATCTATTAATAGAATGAGCAAAAAGTATTGCCAGCTCCTTGTCACCTCTTGCTTCGAATCATGGTACAATAATAAAACATATATGCATGGCTTAAAGCAGATTGTCAGAACTGTCAAACAAAAAAACTTTTTTAAAAAAAAAAAACCGACTACAAAATCACTAAAAAAAAAATTATTTTAAAATTTTCCTTTTAATTTCTTGGTCATATGACAATTTATTAAAACATATTATTACATTGGAAAACTTATTATTTGAATTTTTTTCTAACATGTTTTCTTATCATAAATATATTAACTTCTTTAAGGTCGGCGCTAAAATAATCAGACATTTAATCAGAAGCGCCAAGTTCAAAGCTTTTGTATTCATAAAGAAATTAATATTTTTATGATAATAAAACAAATGAGAAAAAAATTCGAATAAGTTTTCCAATGTAATAATATGTTTAAATAAATTGTCAAATATGACCAAGAAATTAAAAGGACAACTTTAAAATTATTTTTTACTTTGTAGTGATTTTGTAGTCGGTTTTTTTTTAAGTTTTTATTTCATCCTTTTAAGAGAATATGATAAATTTTCGAAAAAATTGTAAAAACTACATAAATACAATTGTTCTTAAAAAATTTGTTCTATTACATTCTGAAGGTTTGTTGGTTATTTCAAATATCTGTCCCTTAAGGCGGTCTTCTCATTCAAAACACGTTTTTTGGACCCTTTTTAAAAAAATTCTTATTTGAAAACGCAAAGAATAATTGAAAAACTTTTTTTATTCATTGTATTACAAAAGGTTCAAAGTAAATAAAAAATTTTTTTTGCCTCCATACGTGGGCTGTTCAAAAAGTAATGAGACTTCAAAGTTGGTGGTGAAAAAAAAAGGTGTCGTCACGGCGGCCACGATTCCGGGTCTCCGGAGCGTCTGAAATGAAAAAAAAAAAACGGGGTTATAATCAGTATAGATGTAATTCTCGGGTGAACCTCAAGCTTAATTTTGTGATTTTTTTTGACAAAATGGCGGCCATTCAAAAAAAAAATTTCAATTTCGGGTTTTTTTTTTTGTAGTTTAGTGTAAAAAAAAAAATAGTAAAAAATTTTTTAAAATTATGGTCGAGGTTCACCCGAGAATGGTGACAATTCTGCGTCGATTCCACTTTGTTTCATGAAAATCGGTTCAGTTGAACTGGAGATATCATGGCCGCCAGTTCGAAAAACGTGGGTTCGAGATAAACGCGTTTAAGGTTTGAAGTCATTTTTTTTGGGAAAAAAAAAAAAATCAAAAATGTTTAAATGCAGTTTTAAAGAGCTGACAATTTTTACTTACAAATATTAGTCGGCGATGCCAGCTCCATACAGGCCACCTTCCTCTTTTTCGTAGAAACTGCTTTCTGCTGCCCTCTCTGCTCTGCGAGCCGTTCTGCCAGCTTTTGATGATGCCGCAGCTCGAGTCTCTGATCGGTTCAATCTGTCTTCATTGCGAGATAGTGCGTATTCGTATGCGTTTTTGCCAATCGCAATACCCATCAAACCCATAATTTTAAGTATGGGTATAAAACCGTCGTTGAAGAGGCACGTTGCAATGAAATTGGCCACTTCGATGGTGCGTGCGCCTGAGTTGATGTGTTTGGGCGAAAGTGACCAAAGAACAGAATTGTAGGACTCATTGGAATTCTGAGTTTCAGATCCAAGGCATCTTTCAAGCAAATTATCTGCCGACAGCGCTTCGTAAGCTGGTTTTATTACCTCCATCACCAAATCAAATAGCTCATTTTGACGAAGACCTTGCTTCACAAAAAAGGCTTGTATCGTCTAAAGTATTTCGAATTTCTAAAAATCCTTTTAGGGGCATATTCACAACTACCCAAGCTATAAATAAATGCAAAAAAAAAAAGTCAAAAAAAAAAGTTGCTCAATGAGAAGACCGCCTTAAATTTAAATCAGATGTCACGTGTTATGAAATAATTATTCCCATTCTTGTAACGAGTTTTATTACCCTAATGTCAATATCATTCGAGATATATTGTTTTTCTAATATTGCCACGCCCCATTGTTAAATAAGCACCCACTTTCTTGAGCGATATTTTTAATAATTGTGCCTACCCCTTTACTTAATTTCAGTATCCCAGCGTCAATATTAACTCGGATAGTGTTTATCTAATATTTCCACGCCCATTTGTCAAATTACGCCTACTTAATTGTACGTAATTTTTAATAATTTTGCCTACCTCTGCACTAAAATAAATTTCAGTGCCCTAGTGTCAATATTATTCGAGATACATTGTTTTTCTAATATTGCCACGCCCAGTAGTCAAACTCCACCCACTTTATTGACCGTAATTTGTTCTAATAATGCCTACCCCTATACCAAA
>OU612044.1:65325785-65364509 GCA_914767935.1 Coremacera marginata | reverse complement strand
CTTTTAGATAGTTGATCAATGTCTGTCCATCCGTCAGTCGGTTATTCTGTCCGTGCTTTGTCCGAAGCACAGAACAATAAAAAAATTTTGATAATTAAATAAATATTTTTATAAACGCTTAAAAAGTTTCTAAAATTCATGTTTTTGGATCCGTGCACCAGCAACTTTATTTTGACTTTGCCCTAGCCGAAGTTAATTTCGAATACAAGTATGTGAATTTCTTTGTAATGATCATTTAAATGTATCAAAAGCCAATTCTTCAAAAATTTAAAAAATAGTATTTGATTTCGTTTGCTACGGGAGCACATATTTCCAAGAAAATCCACTAAAAAAGATTCATTTCACGCCAAACCGACGACCTAATGTTTGATGTCGCCATTATGAATAAAATGTATATATTTTGAAAACTGTCTAGGCTGCATCCAATCACTTATTATTTTTTCAAAAAATTCGTATTGTTGTTGTGGAAACAAAAACAAATTCCGAAAATTCATGCTTTTTCCGCTTTATGGAAATTTTTTAAATAAGTCCTTAACATATTTTGTGGGAACAGGTTTGAAGATACAGTTGTTTTGCTGCATGTCCGAATGACAAATTTGATCTATTTTTAATTTTTCACTGTGTATAACTTGCAAAAAAAAAATTAAAAAAAAAATATAAAAATTCCTCCTCACTTACTAAAAATGTATTTAAAACCCAGTACTTAAACTTTTCCCTGTGTTAATGCTTAATAATATGTCATCAATCGTTGTGCAATATTAACGTCTTAATTTTACACGTAGCACCGATATTTGGGCCCAAATAGAAAAGCTTTCAATTTGCTACGGTTTTTCCCATTATATTTTGGACATGCATTATTTTAGAACGTCGCACAGTGGCTCAGAATAGGTTTTTATTGGCCAAAATTAAATAATTTTTGAACCGTTTGAGATATTTGAGTAATTTGTTTTTTTAACTGACAGATAATCCCTTGAATTGGTTGTGTTAAAATCGATTGACAATTATTGAGAAATTCAAGGTCAAAGTTGAACTTTTAAAATTTTGAACTCTTAGTATGAAATTATGCTTTTCTTATTTTTTTAATCTTCTCTATTTATAAAAAAAGTCATATGATGACAAAAAGAACATTTTACTATTAATTATTTATATGTTATATGTAATTATTTAAATGATATTTAATGACATCATCTCCATGATAAAGGATTTTGTGAACTGTTGCAGACATATTTCTCCATGGGTATTTCGTTGTAAATATTTTGCAGTTTCCTTAGCGTAATCACCAAATTATTTCGGGTCAATGTGTTCATTGCTTGCAAGTACTTCGATTTGTTCGATTTGATGATTATTTTAAACCTAGAAATAAGGTTTAAATCAACTCCTGTTATTTCATATGCTCTTTCCGGTTTTAAAAAGAATCTTCTGGCTGTGTTTCCATCATTTGTAGTACCTGAACCTTGTTTTGGCTGATCTATAACTAATCCATATTTTCGATATTCATCTTGGACAAGTTTCTTTTTTAAACTTCGTAACTCCTTGTTGGTATCGTTCTTTCTTATTGATCCCGTAGGTACGAATTCCAAATCGTAACTGATTTTCAGTATGAGTTCCATAAAACGTATTCTTGCATGTAGTGGTGATAATTCGAATTCATATGCATCAGTATTATCTATTGATTTGTCTGGGACTTGGTTTAATTGGCTTGATATTGTTTGACATATTATGCAGCTGGATGCACCCTTTGTTTCAGTCAAAACCTGGCCTTCTTTTCCATCAATCATTGTAAGCACTAATTGGAAGCTTACTTCGATTTCCTGTCCGTTAATTTCTATTTGCAATGGATGAAGCCGTGCAATTTGGGATCTGATATCGCTTACTTCTTTCTTAATGGTATCCTGGGTTTCCTTTTTGAATTCAAATTTGATGGGCCTGCAGTATTTCGTGGAAGATTGTGTGCAATTTTTCCAAATATCCCTGGTGTGCATTGTGCTGGTCGATGGCTCTGAGTGTTTCAAAATTTTTTTAATCACAATGGTACAAATGACACCATGAACATACAGTGTCCAAGGTATTTTCGCATAACTATTGCTTGTATTGTTTTTGTCCGGAAGAACCATCACATCCCCATTAGCAAAAAACAATTGACTTGCAGTTTCTGAAGATCGTTATAGTCTGATATGCCTTTATTGAATGATTTGTTTATTGAGAAAAAGTTTGAAATATAATAATAAATGAACAAAATTGCTATATCTGCAAAATTACAAGTTTATAAAAACAAAGTCGACATAAGTATTGTAATATATATATTAGGGTGTATCGAAATATATGGACCTAAGTTAACACCCAATTCCACCCCTAAATAATGAAAAAGGGCGAAAAGACAATGCAGAAAATATTTTTTTATTTCTTTTTTAATGAATTCTTGGTTCACCAAATAGCGGTTCTATATGAAAATCGTGTCTTTTTGTACTGGAGCCCATCTAACGGTAATTTTTTTTTAAATACTATAGATATTGATTCACTATTAAAAACCACTTATGCATGCAAATTTTCAGAGAGATCGGACTACGTACAAGAGTGTCAGCATAGAAACAAAAAATCATTATTTAACCTGTATTCAACTAATTTTGTACTAGAACCCATCTTACAGTACAGTTTTTTACTAAAACCACCACAGATATTGATTAACCATTAAAAACAAAATATTCATGCAGATTGAGAACAGGGCGCGAACCTTCACATGGCAACGTGTCTGACTGCCTCAACCTGGCGAGGCCAGCATTATCCATGTCGAAATCGTCTCAAGTCGACTCAAACCTCCACGTGGTGTTCCCTGGGCAACGGCAAACTGGCATCCGTCAATTTGACGGCTAATTTGAGCGGCGGGTCACTCCATAGACCTTAAACATGGAATGTGCGCAGGGGTTGGGTCCCGCCACATTACTACTGCCCAATGAAAACTAAACCAGCCTCGGATAAGAACCCCAATTACGTTGACGACCACCGCAAACGAAAAACGGACAATGATTTACGGATATGCACCTGGAATGTCCGAACCCTTTATAGGGAAGGTGCCATTATCCAACTGGCGGAAGCCCTCAAAACAATAAAATCTGACATCACCGCCATCCAGGAAATGCGATGGAAAGGGCAAGGCTTCTCTAAACAAGCACACTGTGATATCTACTACAGCTGCCATGCGGAGAGGCGCGGATTTGGATGTGGATTCGTTGTTAGCCGGAAACTACGCCACCTTGTTTCCCGGTTCACACCTGTGAACGAAAGATTGGCCACGGTCCGCGTTAAGGCAAAATTTTTCTCCATCAGCCTTATTTGCCGTCAAAGACGCTTTCTACGCTAGTCTTGAGGACGTATACGACCATCTTCCGGTCCATGACGTGAAAATAGTCCTCGGCGATTTTAATGCAAAGTCGGAAGGGAAGGCATCTTTGGCCCCACTGTCGGTCAGTTCAGTCTTCATGAGACCTCCACGAACAACGGTCTAAGACTGATCGACTTCGCCGCGGCGCGAAACATGGTAGTTAGTAGCACCAGATTTAAGCACCTCGACATCCACAAGGCCACCTGGCTGTCCCCGGATCAAAAAACGCGAAACCAAATTGATCATGTTGTAATCGACGGAAGGCATGCCTCTAGTGTTCTAGATGTGCGTACATTTTGGGGGGTCAACATTGACTCCGACCATTATCTTGTTGCAGCCAAGATCCGCATGCGATTATGCAATGCGAAGAACATACACACAGGAATGCAACGAAAGCTAGATGTCGTTAGGCTGCAATTACAATGGACTGCCGAAGCCTACTCCGCTCAACTCTCGGTTAAGCTCAATTAACCAACCTCTGGACACGACGACGCCGGCGGACTTTGGGCGCATATATCCCACTCCATGCGCGCTGTCGCTGAAGAAGTCATTGGTTTCCGGCGCCCGCAACCTCGGAACCAATGGTATGATCAGGAGTGTCGCATTGCGACTGCAGTAAAAAACGCATATAGAAAAACGCTGCAGTCAGCTGCAACGCGAGCCGTGCGAGAAAACTACCGCGAAAAGAGAAAATTCTATCAACAGGTTAAGCGTCTAACCTAAGGTTTCAAGCCCGGAGCATCCACTTGTAGAGACGAAAATGGAGATTTGAATACGGATACGCAGTGGAGACGGCACTTCTCCAATTTACTTACTGGCGATGATTCCACCAATGCCGCCCATGGAGAGCGCAGTTCAGAGCTATCAATCAACAATGACGGAGTGGACGTACCACCACCTAGCCATGAAGAGGTTCGAGTTGCTATCCAACGACTCAAAAACAATAAAGCAGCGGGTGCTGACGGCCTGTCAGCTGAATTGTTTAAAACCGGCGGCGATGAATTGATAAGGCGCATGCATCAGCTCATCAGCAAAATATGGCTAGAAGAAAGCATGGCCGATGATTGGAACCTCAGCGTACTGTGCCCTATACTTAAGAAAGGAGACCCAACAATCTGCGCAAGTTATAGAGGTATCAGTCTTATTTCCATCGCATATAAGGTTCTCTCAAGCGTACTGTGTGAAAGATTAAAGCCGATTACAAAAACATTGATTGGACCTTATCAGTGTGGCTTTCGACCTGGTGTCGTATGTGACGGGTTTCTGAATTTTATTTTTTTATTATCGCTATTGCCAACTTCGGCAAGACTGTAAATTAATGGCTATAAAGCCGCTCTGTTTTAGAATAAAGACTTGTCTTTTTCTGGTGAGAAATAAATCTGATTTTATTTGTTATCAATTCAGGTATTTATAATAAAATATAACATTATTTTACTTAACTACTATTTCCATAACTCCTCCTCTTTATTTTGATAATTCATAAAAATAGTTTTGGTTGGCTCAATAGAATTGTCTATTGAGCAACACATTTTATTAGTTTGTTTTCTGTTTTGTTCTGGTCGCATGCAACAAAATATGCTGCGCTTGCACTTACACCGCTATTTGGGTTAGTGTCAAAGCTGGAAGCAATGTTAATATTTGGTCATGCTAGTTGTGTTGTAACTTAAGTATAACACTGACCCAAAGAACGAAAGAGAATTTGTAATTGTTTACATTTTTGTAAAAGTACCGTGGACATGATGTGCTGTGCCACTACACCCTTACCCTTAAGCGAAAAATTATTTCTTGAAATGATTTTTAAGATTGGCGAGAAGGTATAGCTTGGAATTTTTCTTAACATATATTATATAATTATACAACGTTTATTAACAATTTGGTGACTATTATTTATATATAGTAACTTGTGCTACATGTGAGCACAGTGAATGTTTCGATACGATAGTAGGAGTAGATCTTATATAGTTATACAATACAATTTAATTTAATTTTAATTTAATAGTTAATTTCTGTAATGAAAGGTTTTATTTTTATTTTAAAATATTTAAAGTGTTATTTAAATGTTTTGTTAAATTTCTTAAGCATATTGTTGTGTAATTCTCTGTTTTTTCCTTTTATATTTACAATTGAGTTCACTTCTTTTCTTTCAACAATCTTATAAGGACCGTGATAAGGGCTTTGCGATTTTTTTTTAGTTTCTAATTTTACAAATACTAAATCTCCTATTTCTAACTTACTTTCATGTATATTTTTGTCGTAAACTATTTTTCTCTTATCCTTTACTAGTTTTATTAAATTTCTAGCTTTATTTATAGATGTTTTTAATCTTAATTTCAACTCATTACTGTAATTTTCTAAGTAATAAATTTTATTTCCTTCTCCTAATATGTCGCTTGGTAGCGTCGGTAATCTTCCAAAAACTAGTTCATATGGTGAATATAGTGTGTCTACGTGTGGGGTTGTATTATAAGCAAATGTGTAATACGATACCCATTTGTCCCATTCATAATCATCTGCAAACGAAAGTAGGTATTCGTTGAGTACCCTGTGGTTTCTTTCAAGTGCACCGATTGTTTGATGATGATAAGGTGTTGAGAACACTTGGCGAGTGTCCAGTAATTTACATAAATTAGACATTAAATCGTTTGTAAATTCTGTCCCTCTGTCAGATCTGAGTATCTTAAAACAACCGTACTTTAGTATGAATTGTTCTACTAAGGTTGTCGCTACAGTTCTGGCGTCTTTAGATTCGATTGGATGCGCTACGACAAATTTTGAGAGGTCGCATTGCATTGTTAATATGTATCTGAAGCCGTTAGAAATCTTAAGTGGACCTACAGTGTCAATTGTTATATGTTCAAAGGTTGTCGCTGGCGTGTCAGTAATTGTAAGTTTTTCTTTAATGTGGCGCGTTGATTTATTTTGGTTGCATTTTACGCAGTTATTTACAAATTCTTTGACCATCTGTTTCATATTTTTCCAGATATATCTTTGTTTTAATTTAAGGATTGTCTTTCTTATTCCCATGTGTCCAGCAGTACTTGAAGTATGAAATTCTTGAATTAATTTATATTTTTGTAACATGCTATCTATTTGTTGTGGAGCTTTATATATCATTATTTTAATAGGCGAGGATCTATTCATTTTCAACATGTTGTATTCTTTTTTGAATGTATTCAAATTAATATTTTTGAATATATAATCTTTATCACAAAGGGCTAGCTCCTTTATCTGTGATTTCTTCAATAAACTATGTAGTTTCTCCAACATCGAATCTAGTTTCGAAGGGTTTTCACTACAAGTTATGTGCACTTCATTATTAATTATATTCATGGTAACGTTACCCTTTTCTTTAATAATAAATTTTAGTTTCACCAATTTCCTTACGTCATTAAAGGATGTACATTCCCAAATACAAAGTTGATCAGACTCATTATGAGATATGTTATTCTCTTTAACACTTCCTTGGAGGTGTTGACTCAGGTGTTGGGTACCATTATATTCACTCACATTATTTTTCATTCCTCTGCTCCTTATTCCATTTTTATTAACTTTATTTTCATAGTTCTTGCTCCTCGTGACTACTTGTAGTTTATTTTGTTCACTCTCTAGTGTAGGAATCATTGTTTTTAGGATATTACTGTCTATCTTTATACGTGATAACGCGTCGGCGTTTGTGTTTATCTTTCCTTGTTTGTAAATGATTTCAAAATCATAGTCCGATAAGTCCAATCTTATCCTTGTCATTTTTGACGATGGATTCTTGTGCGAGAATAGGGATACTAATGGCCTGTGGTCTGTTACCACTATGAATTTTCTTCCAAATAAATATGGTTTAAAAAAATTTATTCCCCAATGAATTGCTAACAATTCCTTCTCTATTATTGGTTTGTTTATGTCATGCTTCTGTAATGACTTGCTTGCAAAAGATATCGGTAAATCGTGTCCTATCTCCCCTTGCGATAGCACTGCTCCCAGAGCAAAATCAGATGCATCAGTTGTAAGAATGAATGATTTCTCAAAATTTGGATATTGCAATACCGGTGGATTTATTAGTTTTTGTTTCAAAGTGTTGAAAGCTTTTTCACATTCCTCTGACCAAATGGAAGGTGTGTCTTTCTTTAGTAAAGAGTTTAAACACTTAACAATTGTTGCGAAATCCGGAATAAAACGTCTGTAGTAATTGCAGAATGCTACAAATCTTCTTACTTCATCTGCATTGATTGGTACGGGGTATTTTAAAACAGCTTCACATTTAGAAGGATCGGTTTTAATACCTTTATCTGTTATTAAATGACCAAGGTAGACTACTTCTGACTTAAGAAAATGACATTTACTTGCATTCAACTTTAAATTATATTGTTTTAAACGGTCAAAAACTTTAATTAAATTTTGATTGTGATGCTTTAAAGAACATCCGAAAACTATTATGTCGTCAACGTACAGAAATGCTTCAGAATTTAAACCACTTAACGCTATAGTTAACATGCGTTGAAAACTATTTGACGAAATTTTTAACCCGAAAGGTAAACGTTTAAATTGATAATGTCCATCTTGTTTCGAGAATGCTGTTAAGGGTCTTGATTCTTGTTCTAATGGTATTTGGTGGAATGAGCTTGTCATGTCCAGTGTTGAAAAATATCTAGCTCTTCCTAACATGTCTAAAACGTCCTCAAGTCTTGTTAAAGGAAATTTGTCATTGACAATTTTATCGTTAAGTTTTCTAAAGTCTACTACTAAACGCCATTTCTTATTTTCGTCATTACTCTTCTTTGGCACTAACAGTAATGGTGCATTATATGGGCTAGTAGAATGTTCTATTATGTCGTTTGTTATTAAGTCAGTTACTTGGTTTTGAATCTCGTCATATTGGGTGTGTGGTAATCTGTAATTTTTTATGTACACTGGTGTTGGGTCTGATAAATGTATTTGTTGTGTATAAAAATTGTTTGTACAGGGTTGCCCATATTCGACGGACCCATGTTTTTGTTAAAAAAATCAAAGAAAAAAATAAAAATTTGGCGGTTGGCAATCTTAATCATTTAATTTGTTCCAAGTAGATTTGTTTACATCAATTTTTGAATATGATATCTCTCAAATGGCCGCCTCTGGCGTTGATGGCGTATTGTGCCCTTTTTGCAGCATTTTCCATCGTTTTCGCCAACATTTCGGCCGGAATAGCGGCTATTTCTTCACGAATGTTGTCCTTGAGCTCTTCTACGGTCCTAGGCTTGTTAACGTAAACCTTTGACTTCAAATATCCCCACAAGAAGAAGTCAGGCGGCGTCAAATCGGGCGAACGCGGTGGCCAGTCCAAATCACCACTTTTCGACATCAAACGGCCCGGAAACAAATTCTTCAGAAAATCGATTGTTATGCGACTTGTGTGCGGTGGAGCGCCGTCTTGTTGAAACCAGAACTGCCTCATACGCTTTCGACGAATAATTGGCATCACAAAATTGGTCATCATGTCGCGATAACGCTCCTGGTTGATGGTAACAGCATGGCCATTTTCATTTTGGAAGAAAAACGGCCCAATGACCGTTTTCGCACTAACGCCGCACCAAACTGTGACTTTTTCGTCATGAAGAGGCACTTCTTGAATCTCCTGAGGATTTTCAGTGGCGTAAATACGGCAATTTTGCTTATTTACGGTCCCATTCAATGTGCACTTCTCACATTTTTTAATATTTTAAAAGCACGTTGAGTTTTCACAATTGACTTCTTCTGTTGAATGTAAATTTCAACTATTTCAGAGCGCTTGCGTGGCGTGTATTGTTCCATGGTAAAAATCTGCTTGGACTGACGCTTCAAACGCGGTATGTCATTAAGCGATCTGACATCTCTGTCAAAAGTTATGGCGTTGCCAGATGGGTCCGTCGAATATGGGCAACCCTGTAGAAAGTTCTTCTCCCTCGAGATGGAAAATTGATTGATATGTTTTGAAAATTTCTAAAAGTTCCGTCTCAGATTGTTCATTTAACTTTAGTTCTGTGATGAGCTTTTTAAAACGTTCATCGTCATTTGATTTATTATTATGTTTATATGTCCTCATAACCGTATAATTGCTTAACTTCTCTGTCTTTGGTTTAATCTCTTTTAAGTTTACCTCTGTATTGTTTACGTTCATTATTTTCATATGACAGATACCTTTGTATGGCGCTTTTGAATTTGCTAAAAATACGCCTTCCATTAATTCTTGATTTAAAATTACGCTGTCTTCTGATATGTCTAATTTAATAGGAAAAATTGCCTCTGATCTTGGTGGTATTCTGAAGTTCTTCTTATTTTGAAATTTTGTAATTAAAGGTAGTATATAATCATCTTGCTCAAACATAACTGTAATCGTGAATGTTTCATAGTCTATTTTACATGTATATTTTATAAGAAAATCTCTTCCTAAAATCCCATCTGTCGCAATAGGAAAATTGTTGTCCACTATTTGGAATACATTATGTGCTCTGTTTTCACCAAAGCACAAGGATAATTCAGTTGTTCCTAAAGATTGAATCTCTTCTTCTGTTATCCCCGTTAATTTGCATTTATCTTCACTGTTTATATCAATTTCTTCATTCAAGTTTTTGCAGATAGAAATGTCTGCTCCTGTATCTATTAAAAATGTAAGACTACGTTTTGTTTCTGCACATATTAGAGTAATGTAGTTTGTCAAATTTTCTGATAGTATGTTTATTCGGTTTTCATTTAATTTTGGCCTTCCGGAAGCTCCTGGTGATTTTCCGGGCCGTTTTCGTTTCCCTGAGCATTGACTACGTGTATTTGTCGGTTATTGTTGTTGCTTCTATCATTACCCTATAGGAACAAACTAACTTGTTTTTAAAAACAACTAATTAAAAAACTAATTTAAAATAAACCAGTATATGAACTACTTTGAATTATATTAAGGCGGCAACTACTCTGATTTTGACATGTTTTAATTGCAAATTTTTATTAGATTACAAGTTTATATATATTTAACCATGTTATTTCATCAACTATTATATTTAGGCCATCAGTAATAGTTTTCAATTGGCTATTTTAAAGTAATTGCAAAAATAATTTAAATATAACTAATTTAACAAGTAGTTGAAAATATATGCAGACGAAAGTCAATTGACTTATTTAGCGGACATCACCATACAAAATATGTTAGTTCGTTCAATGGAAAAAAGTCAGAATTTCAACTAGTTGTGGTTGACAAAAAACTACTTTATCAACTACTTTTAAATTAGTTGATTTTCCTACAGGGTATTTCCATTCGATCTTTGATTGTTGTTGCCATTTGCTCTTTGGCTATTGTTTCCGCTATTATAGTTATTTTGACTATAACTGTTGTTATTTCTGTTGTTGATATAATTCCTGTTGTTGTTATTCGCTCTATAGTTGCCGTTGTTTCTATTGTTGTTGCTATTGATTCGATAATTGTTTCTGTTAGTATTGTGATTGTTGTTGTTGAAATATCGTGTATTGCTGTACTGGACTGTTGCACTAAGTTTTACACTTGCAACGAATTCTATTAGTGTCTTTTTTGCGTCCGTTGTATATGTGTTGTTTAGTAATTCAATAATTTTTAAAAATGGTTCTAATTCTTTATGTTGTCCGTTAAATGTCGGTATGGCCTTAAGGGCTGTCTCTATATTGAAAGCTGACATTTTCTCTGTGTCTAGATTTTTCACGTTTAGGTTATTTTTTTCTATTGGTTCAGGTTTTTCCATTAAATAAATTTTTATTTCTTCCGCTAATATTTCAAAATTTTCTAAATCTAACTTTCCTTTTGGATTGTTTGACCTGCTAATTGAATTTCTCAACTCATTTATTCTTTCTTTAATCTCAGTTATATATTTCTTTGAATATTTTCGTTCTAGTGCCTTTTTTTAATCTTTTTAATATCTCCTTTCCTTCCTCGATTTTCATTTATATATGGAAAACTAATTGAATTCTTACTTAATTTATTATGCTTATTTCATATTAATTTTATTGATTATCTTCTTTGTATATTTAAACATTGTTTATATTTGTTCTTAAAATCTGTTTTCTTACATAGTTTTTATAGTATCTGCTAATTAGGAATAGAATAACTAATATAATAAAAATTGCTGAGATTATTCCCATGAGTTCCGAGAAACTTCCTGTTTTTTCGTTGGTGCTACTGCTGCTGCTGCTGGCTGCATTGTTATTGTTTGCGACTTCGGTTTTTCCAAACCACCCCATGTTGGCTGAAGATTGTATTACTTAGTATATTTGCGTAGGACCGTAATTTTTTTCTGTATTGTTATTTTTTCTATGAGCCTCTTCTTCAAGCCTTTGTCTGTCGTTATTGCTGCTATTCTGTATAGTTCCGCAACTTGTTGACGGGCTTTCACTCTTTTTCCTCCCCTGGTTTTCTTGATCGGAGTTTCTTTTATTTCTTTCGATTGTAGTTTATTTTGGCCCAGTCTTGCTTTATACTGCTCGATCGTTAAGGGTTTTGGTCCAGCCGTTTTTGGTGTTGGAGTGTACGTTGGAGTATTGCTCTGTGCACTCAGTGGTTCCGGTACATATTCTTCAATAAACTTCGTAGCGTTGTCCAGAGATCTTGAGAACAATGCGTCGAAATGTACCTCTGTTGTTTCGGCCATATACGATTTGTCCAGTTTGGTCGGTAGGATCGAGTCCGCAGGATCGGTTTGGTTAGCAGGATCGAGTCCGCAGGATCGGTTTGGTCAGCAGGATTGAGTCCGCAGGATCGCCATGTCGTATGTGACGGGTTTCTGAATTTTATTTTTTTATTATCCCTATTGCCAACTTCGGCAAGACTGTAAATTAATGGCTATAAAGCCGCTCTGTTTTAGAATAAAGACTTGTCTTTTTCTGGTGAGAAATAAATCTGATTTTATTTGTTATCAATTCAGGTATTTATAATAAAATATAACATTATTTTACTTAACTACTATTTCCATAACTCCTCCTCTTTATTTTGATAATTCATAAAAATAGTTTTGGTTGGCTCAATAGAATTGTCTATTGAGCAACACATTTTATTAGTTTGTTTTCTGTTTTGTTCTGGTCGCATGCAACGAAATATGCTGCGCTTGCACTTACACCGCTATTTGGGTTAGTGTCAAAGCTGGAAGCAATGTTAACATTTGGTCATGCTAGTTGTGTTGTGACTTAAGTATAACACTGACCCAAAGAACGAAACAGAATTTGTAATTGTTTACTTTTTTGTAAAAGTACCGTGGACATGCTGTGCTGTGCCACTACACTGGTAAGTCCACCATAGACCAGATTTTCACGCTACGACAAATCCTGGAGAAAACCCACTAAAATCAAATTGACACACACCATCTCTTTGTCGATTTTAAAGCTGCGTTCGATAGCCCGAGAAGGGATTGCCTATACGCAACAATGTCTGAGTTCGGTATACCTGCAAAGTTGATTAGACTTTGCAGAATGACGTTGAGCAACACACGCAGCTCCGTCAAGATAGGAAATGACCTCTCCGAAACCTTCAATACCGAAAGAGGTTTCAGGCAAGGCGACCCACTGCCTTGCAATCTCTTCAACATCATCATGGAAGGGATCGTACGAAAGGCCGGTGTGCATCGTAATGGCACCATTTTCTATAAAGGTGTCCAGCTCCTTGCGTACGCTGATGATATTGATATTGTTGGCAGAACCAAGAGAGATGTTACCGCTGCTTTCGCCGCTATTGAAAAGGAATCAGCCAAAGTGGGTTTGACGGTAAATGAGGGTAAAACAAAGTATATGCTGTCTACAAACAAGGGAGCGCGGCGTTTAGACTCCCACGTTTCGTCCGGCAGCTATAACTTTGAAGCAGTCAAGGAGTTTGTATACCTTGGCACCGCCATTAATACTAACAACGAAATCAGCCTGGAGATAAAGCGAAGAACAATAATTGCTAATAGGTGCTACTACGGGCTTAGTAAGCAACTAAGTTCCAGAGCCCTCTCCCGATCGACAAAACTAACACTCTACAATACGCTCGTTCTACCTGTGCTGCTTTATGGCGCTGAGGCATGGGTAGTTTCGCAAACTGACGCAGCCGCTCTGGGGGTGTTCGAGAGAAAAGTTCTTCGCAAAATCTTCAGTCCTGTTCGAGTCGGCGATGACTATCGCATCCGAAAGAACCACGGGCTGTATGAGCTCTACGAAGACATTAACGTAGTTTGGCGTATAACTGTGCAGCGACTACGCTGGCTGGGTCATGTCCATCGTATGGACGACGAAGCTCCAGCGAAAAAGGTGCTCGAGGCGAGGGTCGCTGGTCAACGACGACGAGGGAGACCATGCCTCCGATGGATGGACCAGGCTGAGGAAGCCCTAACCGCACTTGGTGTATCCGATTGGAGAGGCGAGCGCAAAGCAGAGGCGCCTGGCGAGAGCTGATGATGTCGGCTGAAACCCGGACACGGGTTGTTACGACCACCTAAGTAAGTAAGTAAGTATTCATGCAGATTTAACAAAGTAGCTATCATATTATTATATTCTTTTTAAATTAAATTTTACAAAAATCGTTTTTTTGTGTCAAATTTAGGACGCTTCGATCGTGACTCCAAAATTGAAAACATTATTCCTTCTCGACGTGCCTCCGAAGCAGCCACGGTTGATGATTCTGTGACGAGTTTGACATGTCTTTCCGTGTCTTGAATATGACAATGTGTTTTAATTACTTTGTTGTTCAAGATGGCATCACCAGTCTTACCAAGTTTTTCGATGCTTTCGTATGACATTCTAGAGGTGTATGGTGGTTCGGTATAGTAGAAATTCCAATCAATCATGCTCTAGTAGTTTTCGCAATCGAACCTGATGCTTGGAAGACGATAAGTGCGAATTTGTCCGAATTCTTCTTCGGACTTCTCACGTGCTTGCAAAATTTTTGTGTATCCCATAGAGCGTATATTATGATCGTCATCAAAAATCATAGCCAGCAACAAATTTTCTGGGTGCGCAAAGTAGCAATTGTTTGTACAAACATTGTCAACAATTTTCCGATAATTTGAAGGCAAATAAATATCTTCAATTTCTTAAGATGTTTAATGTTGAAATGCATTGGAACGTACATCCGAATAATGTATGTTGCCAATTCCTGTAAGTCTTGCGTTGGTTGTGCTTGTGACACGAAATATCGCCAAACTCTACTGGCTTTTGTGAGCCAACGCGCGTGATAGATACGTCCCGGTTTTTTATTAGCTAAAGTCGTCGAATAAATGCCTGTCGCTACTGCAGTTGCTATATCAAACAAATATTTTTGATCGGTACTTTCGACAGTCATTCCGATATTTGGTGGCATACTTCCTTCAACAAATGGAATGTTTTAAAATTTGCAATCTAAAGAAATAAATAGAAATAAAAAAAGTATCTAGTAAGTTAGCAAATGAGAAATAATTTAAAAAAGGTTTAATGCGCTACTTTGTGTAGACAGAATGACTATTTAGTACGCACCATATTTTCTACGTTTTCTATTGCTTTGGATATTTTGCCGGTTGTTGTGGCTGATCCAGTTGTAAACGAAGAATCAATTTTTGCAAATAAATGGCGAAATGGCAATTCATTAAAATGTAGCATGCAAATGAACCAATGTAACAGTCTATCCAGACCAACCTCCAAACAGCGTATAATTCAATATACAGCGTATAATTCGTATTTAAAATTGGGAATTATTGACAAATCCTTTAGAAGCGATGATGCTAAAGCAGCAGCTACTCGATGAGAAATTTTGTATCGATCACATTCTTATGCAAAGTTTGGCAAACACCTTGAGGAAAGCAGGCGCTGTTTATGAGCGTGTTGTAGGGTACTAAACGCGCTTGTGCTTGGTAAGTAATTACTTTCGCTGGTCAGCTCAAAATTGTCTCTTAAAGTGTAAGCCTCCAAGTTTGCTGATATTAGTCACTCAATACGTGTTGAAATTAACATTCGACGCTCGCCACGTTGGTCAAAAATGAAATCGATTTCCTTTTCTGGAATTTGATATTGAATACTGCACAAACACTCATTTCTGGCACTATTTTCTGAGACTATTTATTAAATGTGGAATATTAGCACGAGTTTTATGTTTTATTATATCCTGATAAGTCCCAACGACTTTGTTGACTTTTTTATGATTCCATTCGATTATATAATTGGTATTGTTGTTTTTTTCCATACATCGATAATTTCATATGAGACGAGGCTAGAAAAGTGTTTCAACGATAATGCTGGTATGATACTTAATTTTTTTTTGTCCAATTTTAAAATCTGAAAACAATTGGCGCGTGGGCAGGGCAGACATATTTTGTAAGAAAAGGATAAACGTTGTTATAATATAAACAAATTTATATTAGCTACTCACATCACTTCTAATTCAGCATATATTTATATTAAATAGTTTTGTTTACTCTAAAAATGTCAAATTAATTATTAACAGCACAGTAAATATTTGATCGAAACTTAACGAAGAACGAATTGAAAGAAACGGCAAAAAAAATGCAAAGAAAATACAGTCCGTCCTACAAATTTTTCTCCAATTCGTACCATATGCGTACTCACTCACACCAATTGAATCCATGCATTCGTGCTATTTGAACTGCTCTAGTTATAATTTTCAATGATCAATTTAATTACGTATCATACAGGCTTAACCATTGTTTTGATGTTTGGACGCGAACCTAACTTGATGCTAGTTGTATTCGACGCAAGATATCTGCTTTAGTTGGCAATTTTTCGTTGTTTAAAATACTCGGCTTATCCAGAATAAAAATATCTTCTTCACAGAGAACAGTTTCAACCGCCGTTGCTATTGTTCCACTAGATGCCGAAGCCATTGATTCATTAATTTCAGTGTTAATAATTTCTATTTCATTTCCTGCCATGGATTTTTAATTTTCTTAACACACTCTGCACACAAATGAATATGACACTTAACTTTTTCAGTGTTATCTTATAAACCGGAATGGTTTGCTTTCGTTATTTCCAAAGTTTTTGGTTTCACTAAAAAGATGATCCTCGTCAAAGTTTTCTTTGTTTTTGTGTTTTATAAATATACTTTTTCACAAGGTTTTTCAATTTGTTTCTCTGAATGTTTAAAGAAGGTATTCTCACAACAGACAGTTCTAATAAACTAATAATAAGAATGCCAAAACCAAACTATCTTATAAAAAATAAAACTTTTTAAAGATACAAAAGTTATAAACCGAATAGGTAGAACAGGTACTTGTAAAATTTTATTGCAGGCAGATCAGATAAAAGAAAGAATTTTCTACCTGCCAACACTGTACGTGTTTTGGAAAATTTGAATGCATAAGTTATTTTAAGTGGTTAATTGAGATCTATGGGTACAAAAAGACACGATTTTCATAGAAAACCGCTATTTGGGGAATCAGGAATTCATTTAAAAAAAAAAAATACTTTTCTGCATTGTCTTTCCGTCCTATTTCATTATTTAGGGGTGGAATTGGGTATTAATTTTTCGATACACCCTAATATATATATATTAAAACAATTTCTTAACACGCCCTCTTAAAATGTCGTCCTTTACATCTAGAGCTAGCCCGGCCAAGCATCGTAAATGATTAACTTTCACCAAAGGCTTTGCAAGCACGTCTTGCAATCATGTGTTGCGATAAAATATGTTTCAACATAAACAGTTTAACTGCAACTGACTCACGCACAAAGTGATGTTTAATATGAATATGCTTTGTGCAAGTATGAAAAAACGGATCATTTGCCAAACAATGAGCTCCACTATTATCAACAAAAATTATAAGATTGGCCCAGCTTTGCAATCCCAGCTCATTGAAAAGATGTTTTCACCGTTTTTTGCTTTTGCAACTTCCAAGTTATAGCTGCACCACTACATATAAAAATATATCCTGTATATGATCGCCGATCCTGAATGCAGCCTGCCCATTCAGCATCCGTATACCCCTTAAATGGCTCACCAGTCTTTTTATATAGAAGTCCCGTATCCGAAGATACGGAAAGATACCTAAGGAAACGCTTAGCACCAACCCAATGTCATTTCTGTGGCTTATTAACAAATTGTGCCAAGCTTGAAACAGTATTTGAAGTATCAGGTCTCGTTGCCACTGCCAAATACATCAAAGCACCAATTAATGTTCTGTACGGAAACTTTTCACTTAACTCTTCATTTGAAATGCCATCAAAGTGTTCGTTAACGTCTGCTGGCGTTGCTATTGAGTTGCATTGAGTCATACCAAATTGTTTTACTATTCCATTTATATAACCCGTCTGTTTCAATTTTATTTCACCATTCATCTGATCGATTTCCAAACCTAGACAGAACTTTGCCAACCCGAGATCCTTCAACTCAAACTCATTTAGTAATTGAAACCTCATTCGATCAATATTTTCATTATGACGTGCCGCAACCAGAATGTCGTCCACATAAACTGCAGCAAGTATTAAATCATCATAATTATTGTAACGATAAAATAAGCATGGTTCACTTATCGTTGACTTCAGTCCCATGCTTAAGAGTTTTGAGTTAAGTTTTATGCTGCATTGACGACCAGCTTGTCGTAGTCCATAAATTGCTTTCTTTGATTTGCAAACATTACCACCATTGTTTAAAGCACACAGCATTTTTCTGGCTTTTTCACCAATATCCGGCACTTGCCTGAACACTCGTTCCTCTAAAGAACCATTTAAATATGCTCTCACCACATCAAACTGCCAAACCTTAAGATCAAACTCCACGGATAGGGCCAACAGCAGCCTTATCTTCTCCAATCTAGCTACTGGCGCAAATGTTTGATGATAGTCTATTCCAAACTTTTGGCTGTATACTTTTGCCACTAAGCGTGCTTTACGTCGCTCCAATTTTCCATTTTTTATCATATTTTTTAGACAGAATCAAACGACACCGGACAATATTTTCACCATCAAAGCATTTTGAAATTTTCCATGTATCATTTTTGACTAGACTCATCACTTCAGACTCAGTTGCTTTTTTTCACTCATCACTTTCATCACTCTTCAAAGCATAAGGAACGCTTACCTCAGCTATACCATATATATATGGTAAATATAAAAACAATTTCTTAACAGTTTCCATATTGCTTCAACTCATTTTCTTTAAATGATTGTAGCAAGCGTTGTGCTGTGTGATCAAGTTATGACTGTAGTTGTACCTCTCCCGAAATTGGTGTAATTGCAATAATGTCGTTAGATGGCAAACGGTCCTTTTTACCAGCAGTTATGAGATGATATTATGGATACAGATTTGAACCATTATCAATCGCACGCAATTTGAGCTCAGTATATTAGTGTTTTATTAGTTTCAAGTCCAAAAATAATGCTCGCTCGGTGTTGGAACACTTTTAAGAATCCGTTTTGTTTTCACTGGACTATCGTCCATAACTTTTTTAATGGTTTTTAGTTTTGCATATTTTTTATCTGCTCGCAATTGATGAAGGAAAGTTTCTTGAACATTTTGACTTCCGATTTCATCATGATATCCTTTAGCTTCCGCCTCTTAGATCTATCATGTTTCATACATGTAGAATGAAATGAGTTAGTTAAAAAAACTCTAAATGCCTCAAAACTCTAAGACTGCACATGTTTCATACAAGTAGAATGAAAGGGGTTAATTAAAAGAACTGTAGGCACTATTTTAATTACCAGAACTTGTATTTATATTTTGTATATGCACCGTCTTATAAAATTGGAATAAAAAGGGTAAATAAAACTGAAAAATCCTTTAAATTGCATGCAATAAAATACCTAGAATATAAATAGCATGCCACGCCCACAATTTAAGATATTTTGACCTACATTTTTGGATACCTATCTTTGGATACATTTACCATAAAATGGCGCAAAAATTTTATAAATCGGTTACCACAAAAAATGGGTATTTTGGCCAATTGATTTAATTATTGAGCCACAGTGCAATGGAAAATAATAACGTTACATAACGCTCGACTGTGCCGCATATATCTGTTTAAGAATCACTGACAGAGAGGATAAAATTTGTTGACATGAAGCGCAAATATGATGCTCCTGCATATTTCAGTCATTTTTTAATTTGCTAATTTGATGAATTTTTTAGCATTTCCAGTCTGTTGATTATTTATGGGTAATTGTGTTTTGTGGTATTTAATTTGAAAATTAGGGGGACATTTAATCGGAAGGTATATAGTACGCAAGAGCAGACAAAGGCTTATATTGAGCATTAGACATGATATACTCATAAGCATGGACCGTTTATTTTTAAATTACAAATAAAATTGAGAAATCACTTAATTTCTTACTTTCATGGATAGCTTATATCGAAAGATGTAATACAGCCATTTAAAAAAAAAAAATTTCAAATAGAAATTATTAATGTATTTATTATTAAGTAAATTAAGTGTTTTAAGTGATTTTTAAAAATGCACTTACACCATTTCGAGTGTTGCCAGCTACTGCTGATCAAAATCCGCAGAATTTGCCAAAAAAAAAATTCGCTTAAATCCGCAAAAAAATTTTTTTTTTAGTTTTGTAAACAAAAATTTTATTCTGAAATTCGTTTACATTCGGTCTAGTTGCACTTCTGGAAGGTGTGAATGTAATCACCCAAAATTTTTATATCCCAACGCGTAAAGGGGTATATTAACTTTGTCATTCCGTTTGTAACGCCAAAAAGGAGGCGTGGCAGGTATAGAAAAATATATATATTTTTGATTAGCATCATCTCCTGAGTCGATTTCCGTGTGTCCGTCTGTCTGTCCGTCTGTCGACACGATTACAGCCGCAATTTTAAAGCTATCGCAATGAAATTCTAAACATAAGTTTATTTTTAAAAAAGGAAGATCAAGTTCGAGAATGGGCCAAATCGGATGAAAACCACGCCTACCTCCCATACAAAGTGACTTTATATTAACCGTAAAATGTCTTTAAAATCCACAAAAATTAAAGAAATGCCTTGAAACTTGGCAGGTGAGCTTTGTTCTTCAGTCTTAATCCTGGGTTGGGAAAATCGGATGGAAACCACGCCTACCTCCCATACAAAGTGGCTGTATTTTAAAAGTAAAATCTCTTAAAAATCTGCTCAAATTAAAGAAATGTCTTGAAATTTTGCATATAGGCATTGATATATAAGAAAGACCATCACTATGATATATGGCAAAATCGGATGAAGACCACGCCCACTTCCCATACAAAGCGGCTTTATTTTAAAAGTAAAATCTCTTAAAAATCCACAAAAATTAATGAAATTTCTTGAAATTTTGCACACTAGCTTTGATATATAATATGAACCATACCTATGATATATGACAAAATCGGAGCAAACCACACCTACCTCCCATTTAAAGGGGTGTCACCAAAATAGGAAAACTTTCGTTAATATATAAAAGTAAATATCATCGTGTATGTCGTGGCTAAAGACTTCCAGTGTTATTCAATATATTCCCTTAAACAACACTTCAACGCTTCTTTAGTTACGCACTGCTTAAACCTTTAAAAACCCTTTACGCAGCCCTGGTGAAATTGTTATTCATTATCATTTTTTATTCATTGTGTAACTAAACTAGCGTTGTGTCAAAAATAAGCGAAACCTATTACATTAATCTATTACATTTACAAAAATGCAATCGTGAGTTAACTACTTTGACGGATCATTTTATAAATTACATTTGCAACCAGCTGGATAAAGCAAAAAGAAATAATGGATTCCAAGAGAAAGCGCTCTGAAAATTGAGACTCCACAGATAAGGTAAAGTATTTCATCTGGTTCATACTTCAATAACGAATGTAATCGTATTTTTGTATAATTTTAGTTACTTCTTCGGCAGCTGGTAAAAGAGAAGATTGATATTACACAGTCCAACATTTTTGAACACATAATTTTAGGACTCAATTCTGACAATTGCACGTGAAAGTAGGCCCAAAATGAAGAACTTGTGCATCATTCGTTTTGTCTTCTTGCCTGCCAAAATATTTTTAATATATTGAGAACCACTAATCCGATTTAGCTGAAACAAATTTAGAAAAATAAAATTAAGAATTAAAATTCCACTAATCTGTTCTTATACCGCTTCCTATGTGTGCAAACTTTCGAAGTTAAAAATGAATGCATGAATGTATGAATGTATGTATGAATGTATGAATCAAATACGATGAACACAAATGGAAGATTTGTTGCGATCTGAAGGTGGTCAACATACTACAAGGCATTATAGAAAAGGGCGACTATCCAAAATACTTCTGCTTCCTTTGTAATTGGAATTCACGATACACAGGGAATCAATATCAACGTAAAGATTGGGAAGCAAGAACTCCCGAGCTCAACAAACAATTACAATTACGCAATGAACCTATGATTAAGGACCTGGATGATATTTTGTTGCCACCGCTCAACATAAAATTAGGAATAGCTGGCAAATTTGTTGCAGTGGTGGTCAAGGATATTGTGGACGCCTATGACTGTTTTAAATCCATCTTTCCAAAACTCAATGACGCTAAAATTAAAAAAGGTAAGTATCTTTGTCTGTATTTAAATATTGTCATATATAAATTTTTTCATTTCGATATATTCGCATTACCAATAATTTTTTTTTTTTTTTATATAAAACAGGTATTCTCAATGGACCAGATATAAGGAAATTAATGAAAAGCGAATCTTTCACAAATGTGCTTTCGAACCATAGTAACCACCTACATGCATGGAACGCACTGAAAGATGTCATCGAAGGCGTTTTAGGAAAGAATCGAGTACAGCGAGATGACATACAGAAACGAGTGGACAAGTTGCTGTATTGTTTTGAAAAAATCAATGCATCCATGACATTAAAATTACATTTCCTGCATTTCCACCTTGATACCTTTTTGGCACAATTACCTCAGGAATCAGACGAACAAGGAACCTCTCCACCAGGTGACCATGCCAATGGAAGAGCGATTCAAAGGCAAAAAATTAGATGCGATGCTGGCGGAGGTTTGTTGGTGGAGTTTGAAAATTATGCAGTATGAAGATGAAAGTACCGAAGAAGAAGATGACACTGAAATTGGTGGACCCATGGGAAAAACGAGCCCTTGAATATTATGGATTCCTCGGATGACGACGCAAACTCAGACCACGAATATCAACAACCTACGAAGAAAAGAACATCATCAGAACCACAAGCGTCCACTTCAACGAGAATGGATATTGACAATAATTATAATTATAATTGAAAATGTTCTAAATTTTGTTTTTATGCATAGATTCCATAATTTCCATATTTTCTGTGTAAGAATAGCTGCAATACAAATCGGAATTTTTATTTTAAGTTTTGTGTATATTCTTCATTCATAACATTATTGGAATTGAAATAAATTTATTCATCGATTTTCTCAAAAAATGTCTCACTTTACTCACAGGTTACGTGGCTTTATTTATACTTTCACTTAATTGTGAATAAATGAGAAACGCGTGCATCGATTTTCATGATCTGTGCCTTATTTTGCTCAAAGGTTATGTGACTTTACGTGAAAGTAATTAGATTTGACACTTTTTTCCATTTAGGATTTTTTATGAACTTTGAAGAAAAAAAAAATTCGAATTTTTAGGCAAAAAACACTTTTTTCCCTTCATACATTCATTTTTAACTTCGAAAGTGTGGCAAACATAGGAAAACGGTATAAAAACAGATTAGAGGAATTGTAATTCTCAATTTTTCTAAATTTGTTTCAGCTAAATCAGACTAGTGGTTCTCGAGTTATGTCAAACAAAAGAGCCTAAAACGTGAAAAATTCCACTATACGATAGTTACTAACTTCAAATCGATATTAAAAATATTTTGACAGGCAAGAAGACAAAACGAATGATGCACAAGTTCTTCATTTTGGGCCTACTTTCACGTGCAATTGTCAGAATTGAGTCCTAAAATTATGTGTTGTACTGTGTTATTGAGAACAAGTGTGTGGATACCAACACGTCGAGACAGAAGCGAAAAGCATGGAAGGAAATCCTAGAATCGTAACGTCTTTTGTATTATTATAATATATAAAATTAAATTATTGTTTTTCTTTAGATTCAATTAGGCAAGCACAGCCATAAGAACTGTAGCGCAAATACAGTGACAGTGGCGAGGCAGTAAAATGCAAGCATAAGCTCGCTTATCAGGGCACAAAAAAAGCCAAAGAGCAACTGGTGGTGGACCCTCCCCAAAGTCACCAAGCAGGGAAGATGCAGAATTGTTGGCTCTGCTACCGCAGGAGTTTGCTGTAGACAGCAATCAGTTTGATTGCGACGCAGATATTGTAAAAGTATCTTGAATGCGCCAATCTTCTTATTTGGTATAAATATTTTTTATAGGGACGAATATTCAATTGAAGAAATTGAGGAGCCGGCAATCGACCATTTTTTTGGTGAAAGTGTTGAGGAGGATGAAGTATGTGCTGTTCCAGAACCCCAAGCAAAGAAGAGGCGCGCAAAAACTCCCGCAGTAAGAATTTTGTTTTCAAGCAAAAATCTTATTGATATACTTACTATCATTTGTTTTAGATGAAATCGGAGGAGTTGAAAATTGAGATTTTTGAGCTCTCAAAGAAGCAGATGATTAAAGAACACGAGGAGAAGATGGAGATTCTTCAGTTAGAAGTCCGAAATTTAGATGAAGAAAATTACAATTAAGATTACAAAATCTTTTGAGAAAAGGTAAATAATTTGTGCTTTTTTAATTTTTGCACCCGATTTAATTTGAATATTTTAATTTTCTTGGTTTTATATGCATGTTATAATGTATGCTTCTTTGTTGTATGTGATTGTTTTAATGTTTACTTTTTATATGTGATTTTTTTATGATTTGTTTACTTTTGTGTGTGATTGATTAATCGCTTTTATGCTTTCCTTACTTTTTGTTTTATGGCTTGGTGCTTTTGAATTAACATTTTCTATAGATTGAGTAACTTATCATAAGTTTCTGTATCCTTTATTATATATATATTTATGTTCCTACAAGTTTGTCTTTATTTAACATCATTTTTATTTATCTTCACTTTTATTTATAGTTTCTAAAATTTTAAAAATTTATTTTTTTAAGTTTTTTTTTATAAATGAATTATTTTGAAAAAAGTAAAATAAATGAAATAATATAAAAACCTGTTGGTGTCAATTTTATCGGAAATGTTGGGAAATAAATACACTGCGGGACGTATTTTGGCTTGAATAAAGTTGCAGCAATTCATCATGTTCTTCTTGTGGGATATTATTGAAATCGTTGTATTTTATCTGTATTGTTAAGGGAATTTGTATTAAGTATAAATAGTAAATATTAAAGACAATAAATACCTATCGACTGATCTTGAAAGTCAATAGCTAAGTTGTGCAAAACAGCTAAAGCAACTACTGTCGTCTTTATTGTTTGTAATGAGCTTCTCATACCAGTAAGCAAAATTCGAAATCTTTGCTTCCATACTCCAAAGCATCTTTCAACAGTATTACGTGTTGCTATGTGAGCAATGCTATATTCAGTTTCTGCATGGGTTGTGGGATTTAAGACAGGTGTAAATAGAAAATTGGAGCAGGCATAGCCTCCATCACCCAGCAATCGTCCTTTAAATTCGCCATTTTCAAAGCGTTCCTTAATACGACTTTCTCTATATATTCTCGAATCATGCTTGCTTCCCCTCCAACGATAAACTATATCCCTTATTTTTAGAGAGGAGTCACATATGACTTGGGTATTAATAGAATAGAAACCTTTTCTATTAATATAGTATTGTCCAGCCAGTCCACCAACTTTTCTAATTTTTATGTGGGTGCAATCTATTACACCAATCACCTGGGGAAACTTCTAATGGCACGAAATCCATTCATTACACATATTTGTTCAGACGCTAGTACAGGCATTTTAATAAACTGCCGACTTCTTGAAGCAAATGCGATAGCAACTTTTTTACTGAGGGTCGGCTGGCTGAAACCGGGGATATCTCCTCCATCATCCTGGATCTATAAAAGAATGCAGTTTGAAGAAATTTTAAGCCTTAGCCTTAAAAAGAATATTATACGATAACCTCGTTTCGGCCCCAATACTGAAGAGGGCCATGACTTGAAGCTCCACTGGAATATGACCACCCTTTTTGTGGTCACTGAAGTCCGAGCGCACAATATTTATCAGTTTTACCATGTTTGCTTTGTAGAAGCGATATTTTTGGCGAAACTCCTTTTCCCTCAGTTCCATAGGATTCATTCTCTTTTTATAAATTTTTCCTTGTTGCACAGGATAAAGCCCGTCTATCATGTCAATATCGTTCACAAAAAGTTCAAATCTTGAAGACATTTTTAGCTTTATTGACTACAAGACAAATATTTCACAATCACTAAACAACCAAAATTGACGTTTATAAACAAAGAAGATGTTGAAAAAAAAAACTTTTGAGCGGCACTTACGAAACCTTTAAACGCCAATTTCGGCGTTTAAGTTACGCAGCTTTTAAAAAACGTTGCTTATGACAAAAACATCATTCTGAATAAGGTTTTGTTTTTTAAGGCCTGTTTAAAGTTACGTAGCCTTTACAATGCGATTCTGAATAAGGCTGTTCGAATATACTTCAATATGGCCGCGGTGGGGTATTTTAGCTTCGGTACCCTTCCGAAGCTCCACCTTTACTAGTTTTTATGAGCCTAAGTTGTCAAGTTATGGACTTCAACAGAATTTTCATGCAATAATTATAGAGTTCAGCTACTACAGCTTTTTTGCACTTCCTCTGCATAAACCAATTTAAAGCCATGAAGAATATTAATGTTATGGATACTAGTGACCCCAAACAAGTCAATGTGGGAAGAACTTACCCACCAATGAATGGGTTGGGCAATTAGCGAATATGAAATACGAATTTTTCGTAAGCTCTTTTATAGTGTCCATTTACAGGCGGACATGTTCCCGAACAAAGTTGGTTTGTGGAAATTTTTGCCCGTTTGTGGCGCTGTTGGCAGACCAATTTGAAGGTTCGTCAGTTTGCGAAGGCAATATCAAAGATTTTTGATTTCATACAGACAAACCATTATGTTGTACAGCAAGTCATGCAGTTAGTAGCGTTATTCACGTACCAACTTATCGTTTTGGTGTTTGGGCAGTTAAAATAGATTTTTTGTGCACATTTTTAGAGAAATATGGTCAAGTTTCGAGGAATTGGTCGGTAGTGTGTGACAAAAACAAAACACGGTACGCGTACATGTTGTAAGAGATGTACGCCTGTGTATGGGCCCTATAACGAATAGCGAAATTTAACATAGTGATTTATATAGAAATTAGACGGTTCATTTTTATTATGAAATCAGATTTAAAATTGGAATTTTACATGACCGGAAGTAAAGATTTCAAATTAAAATTTTATTAATTTAGCCAATGTTTTTTATTCATTTTAATTAAAAAATGTGTATTGAAGTATATAGATAATGCACAAAAAATTTCAGAGTGGAATATACATTACTTTAAGAGATAGAATAAGTTATGTACATATATACTATCAGCGTCAAAAGTGAGTAAGCATACTTATTTATTTATTTATTTATTGGCCAAACAAGGCAATTTACTTATTCTAACTTAATTTTATTTCTTCTCCCCTTTCCTTGTTTTGGTTTTGGAAGTGGGCGTAATCCGCCCACCTAAATGACATGATTTCACGAACACGTTTGACTGTGCTCGTTTTGACGAACAGTTTTGACTGTAAAAAATTTGCATCTATCTCTGATTAGATTGCATAGTGCATTTTTAAATCATCTGCATACATAAGGTGTGGGATATCGTTCAGGACTTCTGACAAGTTAGATATAAATATGTTAAAAAGAAGAGGACCAAGGTGGCTGCCTTGCGGAACTCCTGAGGAGACTGCACTTTTTTTTTGACAAAATTTCTTGGAATTTAACATACTGGGATCTGCCGTCGAGATATGATTTTAGCCAACTTAGTATGGGTCCCTTAATACCGAATTTTTCTAATTTACATGTTAGCATGCTGTGATCAACTCTATCGAAGGCTTTACTGAAATCTATATAAACAGCATCTATTTGGTGCCCTTTTTCCATATTTATTAAAACATCCGATACCATGATCATGAGATTGGATGTTGTAGATCGTCCCTTACGGAAGCCGTGTTGCTGCTCATTTAGACGTGGGTTGATTATACTTGTTAGCTTATCACAAATAATTTTTCCAAAAAGTTTTGAAATGGCTGATAAAATTGATATGCCTCTATAATTTTCAACAGACCTTTTATCTCCACTCTTGTAAATTGGTGTTAGATGGGATGATTTCCAATATGAAGGAAATGTCCCACAAGACAGTGATTCGTTAAAAATTATGTATAACGGCAGAAGTAGTTGGTCTAAACATCACACCAGGAAGCTTGTAGGAATAAGGTCCGGTCCATGTCCCTTAAATAAATCCAGTTCTTTTATGGCATTAGAAACCTCTACCTTCGTTAAATTTATACTATCCACCACAATATTTGAGCTGGGAGAAGAGGCTTCAAATTGGGTAGTAGATTGACAAAAGACCTCCTTAAAATGATCCGCATATAAGTTTCTGATTTCATGAGGGTTGGACGAATTGACAATACCTTTAAACATAGACGATGGATAGCCGCTAGATTTACGCTTCAAGTTAACAAAGTCAAAGAATTTTTTCGGTTCTTGGATGATTTTCTCACCGATAAGGTTAGTGTACAACTTGTACGCTTCTTAGCTTGAGTTCATCGCTTACATTATCAGTGTTTTTGAGAAGTTTATGGATTTTATTTCTTTGATTCCTCAAAAATCTGAGATTTCTATCTAGCCATGGCTCTGAAAGCTTATTCTTTTTCTTTATTTTTGGCACATAACTTTCGATAGCTGTAAAAATGTGCTGATCAAATTTAGAGACAGCGCTATCTACGTCTAAGTTGGAAAGAATATAATTCCAGTTTAGAGCATTAAGAAAACATTTTATGCTTTCGTAATCGACGTTGAGGTAATCGTACGCAATGGAGTTATTATAAGATTGGGTAAAGGTAAATTCATTAGAAGAGAAAGCAACCGTTAAGGCTGTATGGTGAACAGAGTTATCTAACAAATTTTCTGTATCACTGCATGGGCTAACCTTCATTTTCTCATATGCGTTAGTAAAGACAAGGTCCAACCATCTCCCATCCACCACCAATAAAATGTTATCACTGTAAATCAAACTTTATATCATCTTTAACAATTCACACTATTACTTTATTTACAAAAACAACAACAACAGCAATCCTTTTTTTGCATCAAACAAAACCATTCCTGTTTTATCACGTCAAAAGAAAGTAACACTAACAATGTTACCTGCATTGCAAGGTAAAACAGTTTTAAAAGCAATTCTAATATAAAGTTTGGCATCCTTTTGCTTTAAGTGCTTCTTTTAAACGTCGTGGCACTGATTTCACCAACTTTGATATGTAATTTGATGGTTTTGTGTTCCACTCTTTATTAATGACAGTTTTGAGCACTTCAATGCTTGTAATTTTCCTTTTTTCAGATCTGGTGATCTACGTAATCCCTGAAATGTTCTATGGAATTCAAAGCAGGCAATTCCGGAGAAAGGCCAAGTTGTGTTGGCGTTCTATATAATGCCAACTCTTTGACCATCAAGGCGGTATGCTTAGGACCGTTGCCTTGTTAAAAGATACAATCCACTGAAACATAAGCGAAGGTTTAGCGGAAGGTGAGAGTCTGGCGAACGTTTTTAGTAGGTAGAATTTTTTTTAGTTTTTATTTTTACTTTACTTTTGATTACTTTTTTTATATTCTAAAATGAGTCAAAAAAGGTAAAACTTAAACCTTTGTTGATATTTAAATAGGTGCGTTTCATTTATATAACCCACCCTCTTTATGATATCGTATTCAACTTGTAAGAAATAAGAAATAAGAAATAAGAAATAATCTTGATAAGAAATGAAAAATAAATTCGATAATATATATTTTTTATTTGTTCTTTTTAAATTCTGTGACTTAAATTGTTATAATTCTCTGAACAAGCATTTCATATTTATAACCCATATTGCATTATTCCATTTTGTTTACATGTAAAAAATTAAAATAAGCAGATGACAAGTTTATGTGGCCCCCTTTGGCCTTTATTACTTCAAAAATTCTTTTGCGCATGGATAAAATTAAATTATTTAAAATGTTGGCTTCCAAAGTCTCCCAAGTGCTTATAATGGCAGCTTTCAGCTCCTTAACGCTGTTATATTGGCGACTATCGGCGTAAACACGGCGAACCATTACTCCCCATATATTTTCGATAGGGTTCAGATCTGGGGAGCACGCTGGCCATTCTAAAATATTAATATTTTTATGGGAAAACCATTTTTTTGTTTCTGTACTTGTATGGATTCGAGCATTATCTTGCTGAAAAATCCAGTTCTTGTCACTCGGTTGGCGAAAAAACGGCTCCAAACTACTTTGCAATACTGCAATGTAGTCTGCACTTTTCATTTTCGATGACGTGAACTGGATTTCCAGTGTCCCTTGTGCAGTAAATGCTCCCCAGAACATTACCGAACCACCACCGAAGTTTCGTTTGGAGAAGTTGCGGGGCTCCTTCCTTAAATCACGCCAGTAGAAATTTATCCCATCTGGTCCGTCGAGATTCCATTTCTTTTCGTCCGAAAATATCACCTTAATCGAAAAAAGAAATTTTCACAAATCGAACAAGAAGATTTCTGATATGGCTTACCGAGAACCAATCAGTGGCCATATTTTGTTGAGCAAATTCAAGCCGTGGCACTTTGTGACGGGGTTGCAACTGTAAGGATCATATTTCCGAGGGAAATATGGCCTCACAATTAGACGCCCACTCCTAGCCACCAGACATCCTCCAATCAACAACCAATGAAGACCTGCCAAGTATTTATATTATTAATAAATTTTATTTTATAAAGTATCTATTTCTTCTGAACATTTGATAACTTTTACTACTTTTTCATGTAATTGCTAAATTCAGTAGTTCCTATATACAAATAGGGTAAAAGATTAGCTACTGCATAATGTTAAACAAAAGGTACTGCGCCCTTTTGTAAATAGTAAGATTAAGTTACGCTGTAACACTGGACAGTCGAAGACAACATGTTTGACATAATTCAAACATTACTAATTAATACATACACATATACGAACATGCAGGCATGCAACATGCAACCACGACAAACAACCGAACGCAACATGCGACGAACATTTTGCAAACTCACTCAATTGCACACGGCACCACTGAAGCAGTCATCATGTTAATATGCCGACTCAAGCCAGCAAGAGAGAACCAACACAGCGACACAAGAAACACGCCACCAAAGCGACCGCTAGAACAACAACAATACATTAAGCCTGCATAAATATATATGCAGCAATTGAGACGTAATAAGCAAAACGCTATTTTTGCACACGGCACCAATGCAAGCGAAGTACAATAAACAACACTAAGCATTGGTACAGCTTAAAGTTAAACACACACACACTGAGACGTAATAAGCAAAACGCTATTTTTGCACACGAAACCAAGCATGAGTGAATAGCTGAAAGCGCTGCTAGAAAATCATGCAACAGGGAGTCTATTTTGAACCGTCAAGCCGAACAGACGTATATTGGAGTCTTAATTCAACCGTCAAACTGAACGGACGTATAACAAGAAGTATTGGAGATATATAAGAGAGTCTTATCTTAACCGTCAAACCGAACGAACGTACAACAAGAAGTCTTGGAAATATATATATAAAGGAGTTTTCTTTTACAACCATCGAGCACAACAGACGTAGAACAAGAAGTCTTGAACATAGATTGAGGAGCCTTACTTCTACCGTCAAGGGAATAAATACTGGTATAGCCACATCTAAGCCTGGCAGGAAGTTGAGAGTCGCTAAGTGAATCACAACCTAAATTCTATTTCTATTAAATCCTATTTCCTTTCAAATTGTGTCACTAGAGGACAGGATAACATAAATCCTTTCTAGTGTCACGCATCTTTCGCTCTGCACGAGCACAAATCTATCCCAAATCTCTAAATTGTGTCACCAGAGGACAGGATAACATAAATTCTTTCTCGTGCCACGAACTCCTCGTCCTACACGGATTTGCCTATCTTCTTCTATCTAAATTGTGTTGCTAACGGACAGGATAACACAAATTCTTGTTGGCCTCACATTCTCCTGACTTTACACGAGTCACAAACTATCTCTTTCCACACCTTCCTATTTGTGTCACCGGAGGACAGGATAACATAAATTCTTTCCCGTGTCACACATTCGTGCTCCACACGAGCGCAGCGCCCAAACCAACTCCTTTACTTTGTGACCACTGCTTCTCGAAACATTGCACGCCGAACGCTATTAAGCTGAGCCAGCCGACAAGACTCCACAATAGCAGATCTGCCGTATAAAGCCGTAATACAATACGCGAAATAAGCCTACCAAAGCGGGTAGCCGATCCAAAGCATAAAGCCGTAATAGCGATTACGCAAGACAAGCCTACTAGAACGAGTAGCAACTATACCGAACGACTGGTACTCGAGACTAAACGACATTTCAAGGTCACGAAAAGCTTCGACCATCCAGTGTTACATAACATATAAAACCCCACAGGGATTAATTTATGTAAATAAATAAATTAAAAACATAATATTATGGATAACTAAATATTAAGCAAACTATTAAATAATAAATAAACTTGAATTAAAAACTCATAACAAACTAAACCTCCATCTTTTCTTGATACCGAACCCTGGACAGCCGCTGAGGATACCTCAGCTGGAAAACCTAAAAGTAACGCCCAGGAGGTTCGTTACACAACCTCGGAATGACCTTCATTCTGGAGCGGCAAATATTTGGGTTTCGCTTAAGTACACGCCAAACTGTTGATTTTGACACCTTTGTGCTGCAACCTCTTGCTAAGTGGGAGCAGGCGTATTATTTGTCGCTCTTCTCTATCGGACAACTTTCTCTTTCGACCTGATCTCTTTATTTTCCCATATTCTTCCGTGTTCTTCAGAAAATTTGCAATTACTCGCCGACTTCTTCCAATTTTACGCGAAATTTCGCTTTTTGAAATCATCGGACACCCAGGCTAGAATTTTACCTTTTTCAATCTCTGATAAATTTGTTCCTCGTAGCATCGTTGACTGAAAAATTCTTTTTTAAAAAACACACCGTTTTTTTAATTATTAAACCTGAAACCAACCTTTTATTTGAATGTTAATGCATTTGGGTTATAATTATGAAACGAAGCAAACTTAGCCAAAAGCAAAAGAAGAGTAAATATAACGGGTCTTCAAATGTCAAGCAGAAATATGGGTTGCCATTGGGCTAAAAATCATAATACAAACATTTGTTAAGCTTTTTAGTATTTTTAAAGTTTAAATGTTGTTAAATTTTAACTATTGCGAAGGTGGGCTATAAATATGAATCGCAATTATAAATGTCATATGAACTTTTTCACCCGTTCGAATTGATTCACGTCATAAAAAGGGTGATGGGTGTACTGCTACACGTATGAACAACTATTTCCCTTTTCATCTATCAACAAATCTGTCATAACATTTCAAGATTTCTATCAAAAAAGTCTTTTTTTCATTTTCTTTTCTTTTTTGATATATCTTGATATTGATATATCATATATAGTTAATTTTTTAGCTTATTTCGGAACAAAATAAAATTAGGTTTTGAGAGGCATTTTAGTCCAACGAATGATAAAAAAAGGATTATTTTATAAGTGCCGAAAATTAACGTTTCTACCCGAACAGGTTCATAAATGAATTCGAAAACGGCAACTTTGGTTCACTGCGAACAATCAGGCAAATCCAACTTTTTAACATTGAACTGTAAATAACGTTGTAAAATGTTCAAATAGTCTTGTTTAAGGCCTCTGCCCACTTACGGCACGTAACGAACCGAAACGACAAGCCGGCCAGAATTCATTGGTTTTATAGCCACCGGCCTTTTCGTCGGTCGTTGCCGTTTCGTCGCCGGTTAGTGTGCATGAATACATAAGAACACAGGGAGTTATATTTTGTAGTTTCGTTACGTGCCGTAAGTGGGCAGAGGCCTTTATTCATTTTGCTTTCAACGAACTCAAGATATCCTTCTCATGCAGAAGCAAAACAGCCAACAACCATTGCCCGTTGTTCTAGAAGAAAACCATTTCGGAAGAAAATAAGGAGAAGCGCTTTAATTTCATTAAAAATACAAAAATTGCAATTTTTCTTTTTGGTAACCAGTTTTAATGCCTGACGAGAGCAAATTTAAAATTTTCCGTGCGAAAAAGTTGGTTAAATATTTCGAAGAAGGAATAAACCGTTTGATAAACACAATATTCAATGCGGACGCTCCGTCATACTGTATCTTTCAACAAGGCAACGGTCCTAAGCATACCGCCTTATTGGTGAAGGAGTTGGTATTTTATAGAACGCCAACACAATTTGACCTTCTTTCGCAATCGCCTGATCTGAATCCCGTGAAGTTACTAGTATGTGCAATTCGCCCGTAAGTGTACTTTGGCTGGACGCTGCTTGCTTCACAGTCAACAGCATTGCATCATAAATTCGATGGTAAAGGAAATAAGGGACATGAGCAAATATAATGAGATAGAGCGCAAGCAACAGCATATTATAAGGACTGTTCCAGGTATGATTTTTGGAGGCTTTTAGGGCTTTTTTGAGCCCTTTTTCATCGTAAAAGCCCTGAGGCCCTTTTTAGTCGTTTAGAAAAAAATTATCGCAATTTTTATCAAGAAAAGTTAAATGTATGTTGATGTCTGTTGACAACATTTGTGTACTATGCCATCACACAAAATTTTAAATTTGGAGGTAGGAAATATCGTGCACAGAAAAACCGCACAAAAAATAAAATTCAAAATTACTAAAACGAAAAATTACCCAAAAAAAAAAATTACCCAATAAAAACGAAAATATGCCCAAAATTTTGGAAAAATTGCCTAAAATGTATTTGGAATCCTTCAGCGGCAATCCATTCTTCAAGGCTAGAAAAAGTTAAAAAAACTGCTTCTAAGTATATGCTTCGTTGTACTAGTTTTAATTCAAATTTACCCCCGTATAATGTTCGTTGTTTGTTATTTGGTTTAAAGACACTTGAAATTAGAAGAAAAATAAGTTTATTCATTTTTGTATATGATATCATTTCGGGTAATATAGATGACTCCTCATTACTAAATTTAATTAATTTCAATATTCCTTCAAGGCAGTTGCGCTGTTTGAAACTCTTTTATGTTAAATATCATAGAACGAATTACGCCCTAAATGAACCTATCACCAGATCTTTGTGTTTATATAATGATTTGTCTTTAAAATATGCTTTTGATTTCTCAATGCCTAAATCATCTTTTAAAAACTTTGTTACTAGTTTATTTAATTAACTTTATAGCTTATTTGTTACATTATTTTAATATCTTTTACATCAAGTGTATAATTTTTCTAGTCTGTAAGGATTTTTCACATCCATAGACTCAATAAACTAAACTAAACTAAACTAAAAATGCAATATTGCAGCGTCGGAGTGCTTGACAAGAATAAGCTCTCTTGAATTTCTTGAAATCTGGAGAAAGAAATAAATATTATTCATTAGTAATTATCAAAAGGCATGACTACCGCGGGACGGGGACCGATTTTATCTTAATCATTAATTTAAACATTTAAATTAGAGTGTACTATTTTTGTGATCAACCAAGAACTTCCTGTCATGTTCAGCTTAGACGGCACAAACGAAATAAAACACGAAAAAGATAAAGTTTTTTTGATTTCCCAAAACTGTTAATTCTTTATTTCAACTATTTTCTATCTAAGAACTTTTAATTTTTTTTAAAACATGATCGAGAGATAGTAATAGTTATAATTATCATTTCAGTAGTAGTCCATGTGAACTCTTAAACAAAAAGTGAAATTTAGTCCTAAAAAATGAGGTGATTTTTGAATGGCAAATAGCCAAACCAAAAACGAGATTTCGCCCAAAAACTTGCAAAACCGCATAATTTTTTTTTGGCGGTTTCTAAACGAAAATTGACCGAATTTCGTATGGAGAAATTTTGGGTGATTTTTATTTAAAGTCTATATTTCATATCACCTTTTTAAATGTTCTCATTAAAATAAGTTCCTTTATATACAACCATGATCACATAAAAGCATACTTTTTAGTAATCTCAATTAAAAATTTAGTTTGTTTTCCAAGTTATATGAAAAGAGCGACCCCTAAAGGCTCCATCGTCATTACAAATGACTCCACAAATTAATCCATTTTGTTATCAATTCATATCAACGCTAAGAAAATCATCCCAGTACCATCCCTCTACACCCTGATGAAGTTTTGGCAAATTTCAAACTTATTTCTTGGCGATTGTTTTGTTATCTTTTCAGATGTAGTTTGACTTAATTTTCTTGCAAAATTCTTTATTCTAAACTATGTGATTTATGAAACTATTTTTTGTTAAATTCAGCCATGCCACAATATATTTTTTTAGAGGAGTGAATTTTTACTACTCAATTTCGTCCCGCTTCATTGATTCGTCTTCTTACAAGTCTTAACGGAGAAGAGTCTACATTAAATTGCTCATTCATTTCTGACATTTTACGACTATTTAAAGGTGAATATAACCGATTTGCGGTTTTATGTGGGAATGTTTTGCAATGTTTTGCTAAAAAATTTTTTGAAGAAATATACTATATCAAAAGATTGTTTTTGCCACTTTATGGCTTAAAAAAATTTTACCACAAATAATCACATTAACACTATTAAGATGGAGAGTGATATAATTTAAACATTTAAATTAGAGTATACTATTTTTGTGATCAACCAAGAACTTCCTGTCATGTTCGGCTTAGACGGCACAAACGAAATAAAACACGAAAAAGATAAAGTTTTTTTGATTTCCCAAAACTGTTATTTATTTATTTCAACTATTTTCACCAAAAATAAGATTATTACAAAGTGTGCTATTTGTGAGACGATGGCATGTTTTTCTATTTTCTGCGATTTCCTATTCCCGTACCCAAAAAAAGTCGCAAAAGAGAGCGAAAATGAGAAATCCAGTCCTTTTCAAATGTTGCTATTTTCTGCTACACAAATTTGTCGAAGCAAAATTCGCAAAAATTAGCAATTTGCCATATTTTGACAGCTTATGCTAAAATATTTCGTCAGCCAATGCCAGCTGATGATAACATATAATAAAAGAAATAATAAAATGTAAAAAGGTGCTAGCCAGGCATATTTAAAATGCTGCAAAGTGGTAAACAGTGTTTTATAATGGAAATAACTTATTTTCTTTTGCAAATATCAGTAACAATTATTCACAAGTTGCTACTTGTTGCGAAAACCTATTCCCGTACTTTTTTTACACAATGATCGCAGTTTAAGCTTATTCTCTGCAAATTTTACAACTTACGAATTTCTGCAAAATAGAACGGGAACACACCTATAGATCGTGATATGCATAGGATGGCCATTTATTAAATACTTATGTATTTATAAATTTTTAGCAAAATTTTTTAGATTTGACAAGTACTGTGTGAAATCAAATTATATATAATATTTTTGTGATTTAAATCTTTTTTAAATTACTGTAACTCTCTAAATTTGATGTCTCTTATTTGCTTGCGAAAGAAAATAAAAAGAAGCTCACCATCAGATGTTAACGGGTGAGCTTATGCAGCTCTGATTCTGCGGCCTTTTAAGAGGCAGACTTTTAGGTTACAAAAGCAAATTATTAAAATTTGAGAATATATATAAATTTTTACATGTGCCTATAACTACCAAATTTTGCAAATTGACCTGGAAAGTAAGAAACATCTTAGAATTAAGGATACCTTTTAAAATAAGTTTTCAGAACATGACTGGAAGAAGAGTCGTTTGTTTTGATGCAACAGTAATAAATATACCAATCTTTAGCAAAAACAAAAACATATTGTGGTTTTTTCAAAAAGAATAAAAGTTCAGTTGACAAGCTATCATTCGTCGAAATTGTAAAATGAATGAAATGAGAAAAACTTAAAAACTAAAAAAAGTTTCAAATGAGAGTAATTTGTCTTATAGGTAAACTAGCAGGACCCAGTTGTCCGCGGCTTCGCCACGAACGTTCCAGCCATCTCGAGCTCGAAAACAATCTACTGCTAAAATTTCAGTGCAATCGGCCCAGAAGTTTTGGAGTCTTAATGATTTCTTAAAAGTTTGCGTTGTTATAGTGCCACCCAGGGATGATATTTATGGACTTTTAGGGCTTAATTGAGCCATTTTTAATTTCATAAGCCCCGAAGCCCTTTCGATTGATTTTAGGCCCTTTTAAAAATTCTACCGAAGAAATAATGTTAAAGCGATCTCAGTAAAAAAAGTTCTGTTGAATTTTTTTGAAATTATAGCTTTAGAAAAACAAAAAACTTAAACAATTCTCCTCAATTTTGTTTTTTAAGCTATATTTAAGCTATACAAGCCTACGCAGGTACGCTTCGGGTTGGCTCCAGAAATAGTACACTTGTAAAAATTTATTAAATCTAAGGAAAATTTTTAAAAAACAGACGTTCTTATATTTTTTATAAAATCACCATGTTATTATTATGCAGAATAGCCACTATTTTCTATTATTGATTGATATCAACAGGAAAAACTCCTTACAAACATTTGGTATCTAATATAATGGAGGAAGACTGAAGATTCCTGCACACCCTTCAAAAGAATGTCTAAATTTTGGAACCAACATTACTTTTAATAGTATTCCAAAGTAATTCTATAGGTTTAGGAATGGAAATTTGAGGTGGAAAGCTTTATACACGATACATTCCTTACAAAATTTTTTTAGGCATATAGACGAAAAGGCGAACCTGTAAAAAGAAACTCCATCGTAGTCTTAAGTAGCCTTAACTGATTAAGTATTTAACGTCGTAAATTTTCAGTGAATTTCATCCATTTTTTTTCTTCCGAAATAATTTCCTTACACATGATATATCAAAATGCACGCTCTCTCAGATTATGACGTCAGAATTCATCTTAAATAAATGCTTAAGAAGTAATAACCAATTATTTGCTTACAAACTCGATTTTTCCACAAAAATTTAGATCTAAAAATGTAATTAGTATTATACACTTTCGTTCAGAATGAGAAAGTGTTTTCGAGTCATAAATTTTAAGATATGTAGGGTTTGGAAAAAAATTCAACATAGCGGTCTCAAAATGGCATCAGAAATGAAAATTTTTCAATTTTTGAACTTAAACTCAAAAACTATAAGCTTTTTCAAAAAAATGGAGACTGCGGAAACTGCGGTGGAACTTTTTTGTCTTTTTATTGGATGTAACTTAAGTTCATTTTGTTGTTCAAAACTCTATATTCCAAAATTGTATAACATTTATTAAATCATTCTTTAGTAATCCCGCATCATTGATTCGTC